>JABFPM010000652.1:0-26038 GCA_022817325.1 Idris sp. 1 HC-2018 | reverse complement strand
TTTTATTATTCGAAAATACATGCTCTTACCTCTTCTAAACATCACCTGAAATAAACACCTTTTTTTTGAGAGGTCAAACTGGCGGGCGTGTTATAGCTGTCAACTTTGATTGAAAACAAAATTTTTTAATGTATGACTTCTCAAAAAAAAAAAAAACGTGTTCACTTCAGTTGCTTTTAAGAAGAGGTAAAAGCATGTATTTTTGAATAATACAAATTTTGTATCACATTCAAAAATGCATTTATACCCTTCTCCTCCGCCCCCTCTCCCCGAATAATGGAATTAAATTTAATTTAAAATTAAGTTACAAAAAAACTTCCATCGATTTTTAGGATTTTCTTACCCAACTTTCTCCCCTTAAGTTGTTTTCGAGGGTCAATCTGACATCACTTACGTTTCATTTTGAGTTTTTTTAGACGATTTCTAGAGTTTTTCGGATATTTTCAGTAAGATTCACAGTTTATAAGAATTTTTTCACTTATTTTTAAACAATTTCAGACTTTTCGATATTTTTTCAAATATTCTGAGCAAAATTTTTTTCACTAAAGGGCTCAATTACTACAGTGATGAAATTTAAGAGAACATTACAGAATCTTTATACCTGACGTCATCTGTGAGGTCTGTGAATTCGGAGAAAGCGGACATTTGTTATCGTAACAATGAATAATGCCATTAATTGCACGCTTGCGAACCGGCTTTTCCAGAAAGCATTTTACTGTTGTTTCTACCCGTGGGTCAGTTCTGCTTGAAAGTCTTTATGCACTTTCAAGGTCGTGTCACGGGAGATCACTTTCATTTATTTGAGATGTTGAGTGAGTTACTTCTTACTGATTATGTGAAACGCAAAGCTAAAATAAATTCTGTCTTTGGTATGAATGAGACACGAATTGAATCAAAATAATTTCTATAATATAAAATATAAAGAAATCGTAATTTAATTTTGTAGAAGAAGAAGAAGAAAAAAATTAATGAAAAATTAGCTTTTGTTTACGAAATTTGTTTAGTAAAAATAATGATTATTGTTGACATAAATACAGAAGTTCTATGATGATAAGAAAAAATTGTTTTAGAATTATCAAACATTTTATGTGACAGTTTTATCTATTTAATGAAAAAAAGATGGTAAATATTTTAATTACTGGTTATTGGAAGGAATGATTTTGTAGTTTATAAATGTGATAAATATTTGCTAGTAATGTAAAAGTAAATATTGTATGTTTTTCTCCAATCATGCTTCAATAATTTAAGAAATACCATAATATGAAATTAAGTGAAAGAAGCTTAACATTGATAAACAAATAATAACTTCACTAATAAAAATTGAACTTAAAATACCTAGTGTCATTTGATATGCTGAAAAAAATTCTTGTGTACTATTACCAAGTACATTATACATTTGTAAATATTCCGCCACTGCGGTGCAATGACCGTATTGGTTTTTTTCAAGAGCCTTACGAATTTTATTTTTGGTATTATAAAAAAAGCTTTAAGAAATTAGTTTAATTTACCAGATGATTTTATATATTTGGTTAAATTATACGTGAAATAACTCATGCGCTTGAATTTATCTATTGGTATCAATATCAGTATCAACTTACCCCTGATTATCTTAATTTTCTTGCAAATATGATAATTAGTGAATAAAAACTAAGAAAACAATTTTTTGCACATTTATTATGAAATTAAAATTAAAACAAATTAATAAAGTTTTATATAAATATGAGCAAATCGGAAGTAGTCAATCATTCTGATCTATTAAAACTCAGAAATCATGTTTCGTTACATTATTTTGGCAGTGCTCTTAGTTTACTCAGTTCAGGTATTTCAACAGGTTTTTTAAATTTATTCTAAGTGATTACCAAACATAAAATATATTAAATTTATTTAAATTTAATTTTTTAATTTTATTATTCAGGTACAATCAAAACCACTGGAAAATGAAGATCGAGAAATCACAAATGTAAGTATTTCTTTATAATAACAGTTTTTAAATTAAACTTATGCGATTCATATTTTTTTAAAAACATAATCATATTTTTTGTATCAATTAAAGAAATTTGATTCATTTATAAAATGTTACTACACTTTTGTTGTAATTTGTATATTATTAAATTAAATAATAACAAATAATATTAAAGATATTGTATAAATTAATTTGAAGAATAAATTGCAGATATGAATGTTTTCATTCCAAAAAAGAATAAAAATGTCTATCAATTTAATATAAATTCAAAAAAGTGGAAGTGAACTAAACTTATCTGACTATTTCAATTTTGAAAAATAATGTAAATTCATCATTTTATTATATAATGTGATTCTTATTATTTATTAAATTTACAAAATATTAATCTATTTCACAAGTAAAACTTTATTATTAGCTCAATTTATGGATTCTATTTTAGAGCTATAAGGGTCCAGTAATGAACCTTATTTGTGATATAATAATTTTTGTCATTGTTAAATATCCCACCAGTGGAGAAATATAGAACTTTTACTTTGGTTCAAAGTAACCTCATTTTAATTATATTCAATAATTTTAAGTAATTGCAAGTGTAAGATGTTAATGTGAATAATATCAATTATGAGATTAAAAAATTTAAATAATTGTTTTAAAATTTGAAACCTAATGATATTTAATTGTATTCCTCAATTTGTAATATATTAAAATATTAAAATCCAATTTCGATCAAAATTACAATATCAAGATCATATTTCAATTTTTAGATAATTAAAATCTATTTAACGTGGATGAAAACATTTCTTATATTCATTTCTTATATTCATTTCTTATATTCCTTAAATTTATGTTAATTAAAATAATTTTTGACGTAATTTACACCAGTATTTCGTATTTTCTATAACTAGTTTAATTATTAAAACAAAATGCTCAGAAATTAATATTTACTAAAATAGTATATTACTTTATTTGTGAACGAAATGGGCGTTTTGTTCACAAGTGTGGTATGACCCAACGAGCGAAGCGAGTGTATGATCACTCATTTCGTTCACCAGTAAAGTATAATATTTTTTCCTCACTCAAAAATAAAATATGTTGGTACCCGAGGTGAAGCCGAGGGAATACCAACATATTTTTTTTTTTCAAGAAAAAATATCGTACATAACTCAGAAGAAACTAGTTTTAGGTTAGTATCCCTTCGGGCTACCAACTTAAAACTCGTTTTTTTCTCGTTGTGTAATGTACTATTTCGCTCACTGTTTACGGCGAGGAAAAAAAAGTGACATTTAACCCTAATTACGTCAAATTATTTCACCGAAAAACAGTGAGCGAAGAAGCCATTTCTACGGCACGTGTAAGGAAAAATATTATACTTTACTGATGAACGAAATGAGCGATCATACATGAGTGTGTGACCCACTCGCATTGCTCGTTGGATCATACCACACTCGTGAACGAATAAAGTAATATACTATTAACACAAATTAAGCTGTTAAATAGTTTTAATACAAAATTGTCCAAATAATTAAACAGATTTTGTTTATATGCAGATAAATTTTGATTTGTATATTATTTCTTTGTTTCTTTGATGTAAATTACAATAATTATTTTATTTATTAAAAAATATATAACATATGTTATGTATTAAATTTAATAACTAGATTTTATTCTTTTGAAAATTTTAACTCATTTAGATATTGAAAAGTTAAAAAATCTTCATAAAGTCGAAAAAATAATTAATATAGATTTTTTATTTAAATATATATTTTAGGTGGAAAACGATGAGATAGAAGAGTTATCTTTAGCATCGATTCTTGAAGAGCTTTCTACAAATTCTATAATATTTTTACCAGAAGATTTCAAAGAAGTAAGTTCATTAATTTTTTGTTTTCTTTGGATTAATGTTAACACAAGAATAATCGAAACTTTTTAAGGATATAAATTTGATAATTTTTTAAACATGCAATTTTTATTTCAAAATAAGTACTTAATCAATTTAATTTATATGGCACCAATTTATTTCAGCAATTACATTTTCCTAACATCTTCAAGAAAAAAACAAAAGATACAGATGTTAATAAATCGGTAAGAAATTTTGTACATTAAATTTAAGTATATTATTTAATAGCTAAAAATTATGAAAAAACTTAGTTAACTGTAATTTAAATTTATATTTTCATCTCTTTCAGAAAAAAAAGAAGAAAAAGAACAAGTGGGTGAAAATTATATTGAGAGCTGGCAAAAAAGAAATTATCAAGTTAGCAAGAGAAATAGGATATTCTTCATATGAAGAATTTAAAGAAATGCTTGTAGAAATGACCACATCTGAATTAATTCGTTTTATTATTAAATTAGGTTTAAATCCAAATGAAAAGGTGTCGGAAGATGTTAATTCCGAAGATAACTAGTCATACAATGTTTGAATTGTTTTTTTGTAAATAAAATTTTTTAATAATCCACGTTTTCCAAAGTCGCAGACTTCCTAATATTATCAATTAAACTATTATAGAGATCTTATAAAATTTAAACTAAGAAATAATCATAAGATTTAGATTAAGATTTTATAATCGATTTTAATTCATCTAATTAACCTCGCTTCGATAGAAATACCTTAAAAAGATATTAATAAAATATGATAGAAACAAATGTTATCAATAGTTTTTAATGATTTGAATCATATTGTTTAGATAATATTTCACTGAAATAAAATATTTAGATTCTAAAATTATGAAGTATTGACATCTTAAATACATTCCTAGTACACAAAATTAAACAACATGTATTTTACTACATATTTTAAATTTTTTAATTTCCAATATTTGTATTTAAATTTATCCAATGTTAGTAAATTATACGCATTAAATTTCACTGTGAAATTTGGAGTAAGAATTAAGTTTTATGTTTTCTCAAGACAAATGAATGGTCCACTGTAAATGATTTGCTGTACATTTAGAGCGCCAGCGCTCTAACTCAGTTGCGAGCTACAGAGCTTTAATTTTAAACTACTTAGTCTAAAATTACATTCGAATATCTAAATTTAAACTACAATTTATTTGACTCAAAATGCAAACAATAGAGGTTATGTTAAAAATGTCAAAGATCAGTAGTATGAGAGAATAAGTATAATTTATCTAAATAAATAATCGATTATTTTTTATTTAATGTTAACAATGTTAAAAAACTTTTATTAATAAAAATTATTGTTATTAAAATTAATAATTTGTTATAATAATTTTTACATAATTTACATAGTTATATTCTCATTAAATATACACTTACCTTATCTATTCAGAAAGACGGTTGTTTTGATTGCCATTTACATTGTGTTGTGCTAACGCGCAACTATGATTGCGCATTGAAAACTAAAGAACGTATGTTTTTAGGTTTTTATTTCATTTCTGTACATTTCTAACTTCAAACTCGACTTATACATTTTCATTTTACTGTTTATCGATTTTTCAACTTGTAAATAGAAATCAAAGCAGGAAATTCAAGTAACTACTTCATTTTTCAAACAAAACCTCGAATTTTACAGCAACAGCGCTATGAAATTATACTATCAGTTTAGTTTTAGAGCAAGGGAGCTTTAAAATGAGGTTTAAATTTACAGCAAATCATTTACAGTGTATACAAAATTACTAAAATCATATCGGATCTATTGAAGAATTTCTTTTTTTCCTAAATTATTTAAAACTTTTAATAATTAGGTGTATAATAATACTTAAGCAGTTTAGATTTCTGATACTTATGAACGAAATTGCAAAATTCAGCGTAAATTAAATATATTTTAAACATCTGAACAATTTACATTTATTAAGAATATTACAATTTTTGCAAAATTGTGTAGGACGACGAATTTATCGGGAAAAATAATTTTCTTAATGAATAGCACAAAATATTTTAAGTAACTCATACAAATTCGACGCTTTCTAGGGGTAAGATAAAATTCGTTAGAACATAATATTCTCAGTAAGGTCATCAGGGTCGTGCATGATCTAGACTTTCTCTCTGATATGCAAACATATTCATGGCTTAATTTTCTCAAACTAATGCAAACAATTTTTATCAATATTACTTTCTTGCATTTTTATTTTTTCAATTGTATTTACAAAAATGGAACTATTTATATTTGAAACAGCAATACCTTCAGCCAATTTTGAAACAAAATTATAGACACTTGTTTCACAATAGATTTACTTCCTATTTTTTTAATATATTACACTGAACTTCGCATTGGACTAACATTATAATTTGAACCAATCAGCAGCTAATTTACCCTATTCAAACTAATAGACTTTAGCTATAAGCGATTTTCAAGAAAGTTTATCTCTTTTACCTGAATCTTTAACGATCTTATATAAAGTGACCTTTCTTCACGAAACTATTTAAACCATTATTCCTCAATTACGTTAATTTGTCCAATTAAAATTATTTTAATGCAAATTATTATTCACTTTTCCCTCAAATAGTAAGTGCTTAAAACATCCTGATATTTTTAACTTGTCCAATTTTTTAATTTAATTTTAGACGAACTTTGATAACTTGTATAATACATGTTTCACCAATCGTTTTTCAGTAACTTTTATTAGAATAATGTAACTTGCTATTTAATAAAAACTTACTTGATAGATTTATTAATTTATAACAAATAAACAAATAAATAAATAATTGTAACATGAATGAAATTAGACTTTTTATATTTTTGGAATGAAAAGAATCAAGGCGCACGATAGCGGGCCGACGAGCCAAGTAAAAAGAAAAAGTATATATTTTACTTTAAAATTAAATGTCAAACATAAAATCCTTGTGTCTTTGTCATGAATTTATTAATGGATTAAAACAAAAAATAATTTTTAAAAGTGAAAAGGTAATTTTGTTCAGTGTATTCTCGGTAATAATTGCTTTTTCTAAGTAGCAGAAAGTCATACAAAGTATAACTAAATTTAAATTTGCTTATTTGGCGATTTACGACGCCTGAATGAAAAATTATAAATCACTTCGTCGTGCCTTTATGTCATAAAATTTTCGGAGTACAAAGAGATCGCTGTTCAAATTATGGTTGACTTTCACTCTTGCACATCCCGTGGTCCCTTTTTTTCCTGTCTGTTCTTGTACTCTTTTCCTTTCGCTTGTGTTTTCTTATCGTTTTTATTGTTAATGCTATTATTATTGCACCGCTCGTTCATACGTCTTTTCGATAAAGTGTCGCTGTCGGCGATTAATATAAATACTAATCCAAAAAGAAATATTTGCATAAGGAAAAAAAATAACTGAAGAGAATTTGTTCTTCTGAATTGAGATATTTATTTAGGAATACAATGCTGAATGAATTAAAAACAGTTTTTTTTTAGTTTTTCACCAATATAGTTATAGAATAAAATACTCAACATTTTATATTTTGCGAGTCACTACAAATTATTTTACGAATTCATACTTTGAATTAAATCTAAACGATAATGATTAAAATATAATGTTTTCAGACGTTTTTAGATTGCTAAATACAAATTTACTATTGTAATGTAGTACAACAAATTTTGAAATGACAATATTTTGATTTTATAAAATTAAAATTTTTAGTGCTGCTTATTTTGAGTTCTAAACATTGCTGGATCTAATTCTTCTTTTATGTAATCTGATTCTTCTTCGTACATGTCATTTTCTTCGTAGCTTAATTTGTCTTCATCTCCCAGATCATTTTCATTTAAAACTTCATCTTGTTCGAATGAAAAATTATGTTTACCTTGCCCACCATATTTTTTTGCGTTAATTATGTCCTCAAGAATTTTGCCAAGTGATTCTAATTGATTATCTAGAAATTGTAAGGAAAGTCGGAAAACACTGAATAACACACCCGCTCCGCGTTTTAACATTTCCTTCTTTTTTTGCTTCAAGTTCTGAAATAAACACAAAGATAAATATTTAATAGGACATTAATAAAACATTAAGGAAATCAGTGAAATATATTTTTGCAGGAGATTTGCTGATTTAAACTAAAGAATATAGATTTAGTTGAATACATTAACATTTAAATATATTAAATATATGTATATAAAATACACAAAAATATAGATCAAATTGATCTTCCAATTGTCAATAATTGCAATTTTTCTTTTATATTTATTGAAATATTATAAGTTCTGTATTTACCTTCCATTCGATAAACATGTTCTCAATCTGAAAAATCAATAATTAATTAAATTTTAAAATTCATTTTTATTAATATCTTAAAAGTAATTACATCGAATTTATATAAATTTGATAAATCATTTAAAACTGATTTTAGTAAATTTCAGTCTCGATTTGATGTATTATTATTTCATTTCTTACATTATACCTGTAATTAGACCTGTTTTATTAAAATAAATAAATAAACAAACAAATTTAATGATTGACATTATTTTTAGATTTTATAATTTATTTAAATTCAAATACCTCTGAGGGGTTATAATGATGATTGTGCTTAGGTTTATTCCGGTAGGGTCTTTTTTGAAAATAAAAAGAGTTCTGAAATAAATTAATCGATTTGAGTCAAATCACTACATATTTTAATACTGAATAGAGAAATAAGTATTTTACATGCTGAAAAACTTATAAAGTAGCCAATTTTAAAAATGGAAAAACGCAAACTTACTTTGGTGAGATCTTTTATGGAATGTAATGCAGCATATGTAGCCACCTCTCCGAGAATTGATTTTAATGATTCATCACTCACATTATTTTCCACCTAAAAAATACATGTCAATAACTTTTTTGTTTATCCACAAACTTTTTTCACATAGAAATTCTTACATTTGCAACTTGATGATCTTGTTCCTCAAGTGGTTTTGATTCCACCTGCAATTAAAATAAAAGTCAAAAATAAAAAATTAGTTTGAAAAAGAAGTAATTGTATTTGCTTATATTCGTTCGTAATAAGTACCTGAATGGTGGAAATCAAAATCACTGCAAGAACAGTGTATGCGAACATGATTCCTAAATTTCGATCCAACCGTTCAAAGAATCAACGTAGAATGATTAAGGATTCCGTAATGATCACTCTTTATACATGTATAAAACTTAAATATAAATTTCCATTATTAAGTAATTGCAGATTAATATAATAATTTATCTTTTTGTATGTCATTATTTTATTTTAAACTTGAAATTAAGTGTAAAATGATACTACGTAAAATTAGATTTTAATTAATGCTATTCATATTCAAAATCGCAAAATATTTTTTTCAAAATAAAAGATAGACTAAATGAATAGCATAAATTATTATTTGTTTTTTTAATAATTTAAACAACTCAAAATTCTATTCAACATTTTATTAATTCATTTTTATTATTTTTTGTCAGATTCACAACATTTTAATAATTTTTCTTTACAAATTAGTGCATTATTTATTTACTTTTTTTATTAAAAGAACAGTACTTTGCATTGAATATTATATTTGTAATGAATTAGCAGCTAATTTATCTTAGACTGTTAAAGATGTTCGTAATTTTAATAACTTTTTAATGGACATTGGTATATTAAAATTAATAACTAGAGTATATTAAATTAAACTACGATACTTGTATATTAATTGTCATGCAAATTTATAAGTTACGCACAACTAATGTTAATCTATTACAATTAATATACATGTATAAAAAAACCGCAGTTGGCAATATGATTACGCAAGTTGCCAACATTGTTCTTCGTGGTGAAAATGGCACATATGATGCCTCAGTTTTTAAACTTGCTTAGAAGTCGAGTTCCGAAATATATGACTTCTATTATATTTTTATACTTATTTTTAACAAATATTTAATATGTTTCGATTATTTATTAATAGGTCATTCAAGTACTTGCACGTTGTACTAAATCGATGCATAAATAATTTCTCAACAGAAATAATTCTATTTATGTACTATTTTAGTATAAGTGGTTATTGCAAAAATTTTGATATCTGAAGAGAAATTGGAAATATATTTCGAAACGTCATGACAAATTAATTACTATATTTATTTATAAGTTCCAAATTTGACAAATTATTTTATCTTAAAACAATATTTATTCATTATTTTGTCTAAATAGCAGAAAAGTCATAAAATGTATAAGTAAATTCAAATTTACCTTTGTACGTGGCGATTTGCAATGTTTGAGCGAAAAATTGTAAATCTCTTAACTAGCTTATTAATATATAATATTTGTGGAATACAAAGAGCTCTCTATCATAATTTTTTATTTTATCTTGCACATTCCATGGTCCTTTTCTTCCTTTCTGTTCTCGTACCCTTTTCATTTCGAATAAGTTGTCTTATTGTTATTTTTTATTAAATTATTATTGTCCTGGTTGTTCATACATCTTTTCGATAAGCGAATAATATAATAGTCAATCCAGAAGCATTTGCATAAGGAAAAAAAGCTATTAGAGAGAATTCGTTCTTTTGAACTGACATATTTAATTCGAAGTAGAATGCTGAATAATGTTACACAATGAATTAAGAAGATTTTTATTTTGTAAAATTTTGAATAAACATTTTTATTTTATGTACAATTAGTTTCGTAAATTAATTAATTAATTTTTTCTATAATTATTATATGATTGTGGATTATATTCTAATTGTGCGTAATCTTGATTTTCCTGATATGTTTCATCATCATCTTGGTTTATTTCGTCTTCATCTCCCAGATCATTTTCATTTAAAACTTCATCTGATTCTTCAATTGAAAAATCATTATTATCATGTCCATAATGTCTATTTTCGTTGTTTTTGGAATTAAGAACTTTAGCGAGTACTTCTAGTTTATCATCCAAAAATTGTAAGGCAAGGCGGAAAAGATTTAGAAACACACCAGCTCTGCGTTTTAATATATCTTTCTTCTGTTGCTTCAATCTCTGAACAAACATGAAGTAAAATATTCAATAGGACATTTACAGAAAACATTAATGAAATCAGTTAAATATATTTTTTAAGTAGGATTGCTAATTAAATTTATATATTTAGATTTACGTTACAAAATAAAAAGTGAAATTTAGACATGAAATTTAGATTAATAAAAATTGAGGTAAAATATACAAAAATTTAGATAAATGGAATTTTCAATTTTACTAATTTCAGTTTTTCTTAAGTTGAATCAAATTTTATAAATAATATATTTACCTGCCATTCCTCGTACAATTCCTCATACTGAAAAATGAATTATTAATTAATTCATAAATTTAATGTAGTTAAAGTGAATTTAGATACGTTTTTTTGAATCATTTATAAAGCAATGATTATCTGAAATGATATTTAAATTTAATAATTTAATTAAATTTAATTACCTCTAAATAATTATACTGTTTTTGGTGAAGTTTTCTCTCATATGGTCTGTTATGATTATAAAAGAAAACCTGAAATAAATTAAACTCATGAAATTCGAATTAAATTCTTACAGATGTTTATATTGTATGATAAATAGATATTCAATCACAATTACTATAATACTGAATAGAAAATAAGTATTTAACATGCTGAAAAAATTATAAAGTAATATTTAAAAATTGAAAAATTCACAAACATACTTTAGTTAGATCTTCGGCGGGAAATAATGCAGCATTTGCAGCCAATTTTTCAAGCATTGGTTTTAATGATTCGTCACTCACATTGTTTTCCACCTTAAAAAAAGTCAATAATATTTTTGTTTATCACAAGATTTTTTTTTTCAATTCTGCAAGTATTGATTTTTTGAATTATATCTACAGTAAATTGATAAACATTATTTTTATAAAAAATAAGTGTTTTTATTAAACTCAAATTTTAAGTCACAATAAAAAAAGATAATTTATATTTTTTAACTGATATAACTTCAAAAAAGTTCAAATAAATCCATTTTAATTTATTTCAATTTCAACTATAATTTCAATCAAAATTAATTTCTTCCAAATTAAGTTCCTAATTACTCTTACCTCTTAGAAATAAAACATGTTAAAAAGGTCGTTAAACTAGTATAATAAGATGAATAATATTCTACGCTATTAAACTCAATGCTAAACACATTTGGAATCAGCAAACCCAAACGCAAGTTCCACCTACAGGATGTTATCATATGGGCAGAAACGTTTATATTAAAGTGAAAACTTTATATGCTTTCTTTTTTTCTGTTTTGTTGCTTTCTCATTGATATTAATGAAACAACTGGACACTTTTGATAATATATTGTCTTCGACACGTGTATTATTACTAACTTTTTCTTAGTCATTCAGTGAACAATTATTCATTCATAATAGTTTACGATAATTTTCTAATAGAAATTGATTTTCTTGAACCGTATCATTGAAACTGATACAGTGACATGCAGTTTTTAATTTTCAATTGACTGAAATGTAATTTAATTAATTAAAAATTAAAATAACAATTGACAACTTTAAATTTATATAAATACATCTTATATTACTTAAACACATAAACTAAAATTAAAATTTCTTTTAAAAGTGAAATAAACTGTATATTTTTATTTTGAAAATTAATTAAAATAAATCACACAGTGTTTGCAAGATTTAAACTTTGTTACTTTAATTTACAGAACTATTTTTGTTCAGTTATTTTTAATTGCATTTTGTGTACATTTAATTTTGTATAAACCATAAATTCAATTTTCCGACATCTTTAGCGTAATGTATCTCAGAGAATTGAAGCATTTCACAATAAAGTATTTGCATTTCCGAACAAAATAGGTGCTTTATCCATTAATTTAGCAAATGATAAATGAATTAACATTGCAATTGTAGCATAATTGTTTATTAATTGATTCTTTCGTATTATCCAGAGATAAATAAGAAATTCATTTATAGCGATTATGGTTATGTTCAAAACATCAGTTAAAATGAAAAGCAATTTTCTCAGTGTAAATGTTATTGTTTCCCAACAGTTTACAAAGAAAAATGTACTTGTAATTGAGTTTTAAATTGCGTAAATTGTTTTTCTTTAGACTAAAATTAATTTTGACAATTTTGATTTTCTAATAGAAAGTAAGTTTTTTTTTTTAATAAAATATATTTATTAAGTTATTTGACTGACGTTTAGATGTTTTTTTAGGATATAAGAAGCATTTTTGTAAAGTGCTCTTTTCTTTAGGTGGTTTTAATTCGTAAAAATTGTCGTTAATTTAAATTAAAAGCTATAAAAAGATTTGAATTAAAAGATGTAAATAAAAATCGCTGACACAGAAAACTCACGAACATTTTTTTGTAATCCAAAGCGATCGATCTTCATAACTTTTGAAGAATTAAAATTGCATGGCAATCACATTTTGATAACTTTCGACATCCACTGGCAACAAAATTTGCGACAAAATAAAAATTTGCTTTAAAGTTGCGCGCACAAAAACACTCTATCAGGATTTTCAGACAGTTGTTTCATATCTGGATTGCGAGGTTCAATATCACGACTGATAAACGTGTCGGTAATTGTCCGATCGAAGAGATGAGCGGACGATTTGAATTTATTGGTTACACATAGATGCATTCAACAAAGTGTTCTCTGAAAGACTAAATGCAAGCATGCACAAGGAGGTGAATATTTTCGCTTGGCAGTTGGTAAAAGGCTAGGAAGGGAAAGAAATGAAACCAAGGATGGCCGGATGACCAGTCTGATGTAACAGAACGAAATTGCCTTCCAACAGGAGTATAAAGCGAAACCGCATAATACTTCGAGCACGCTATATTACTATATCTGCTGTAATAATTTATGAAAGGAATTCTTGGTCTGAATGAAATGTACCGTGAGGTGTGTAGATTTTTGAACGGTACTTGTGCATACACTTGTTTTTTTGTCCGCTAAAAAGTAAATATGGTGGATGCTGAAAGTAGAGTCTTTCACTTTTTTCTATATTACGAAAACAAGCGAAAATGTTATGAAAAAATATTATTCCAGTTTTTGGGGTAAGGAGAGTTGAAAATTGTATGAGCAAAAATGTTGGATATTGAATGGCAGAAGTACGAGGCAAAATTAATTAGATTCTAAATTTGGATATCTCTCGATATGGAAATTTGTACAGTTTTGAATTACACTGAGAACATTTATCATTAAAATTAATTCAGAAGTTTCTGAAAGCATTTGGAGTATAGAAAAAATTTCATTTGAGTTTTATTTTATAAAAATTTGTTGTAGATACTTCGGTTTTTATTTGATAAGATTTGAATTAATTTAAATGGAGTTGTTTCCGGGTCTCTAATTTGGGGAGATAAATAAAATCTAAACATTCCGAACAAAAGTACGCAGTGCCAGGATTTCTTCGAAAGTTTTTTTATACTTGAATATTTGCAATTTTTTTTAAATTGTATTTGCTTTATTAGCTTTTTTTAACTTTTAATTGTGAGTGTTATTATTATCTTTTTTTGTGAAGATTTTTTCTTCGTTATTTGTTATTAAAATAATTAAAAAAAAACCTCATTGATTTAACTTTTCACTTGAAAAAATATAATAAGTATAAACAGAAACCTTTTACATTAATTTTTTTTTCAAATACTATATACACAAATCTTTTCAAAAAAGATTGCATGTCGATACTTAAAATTCGTGATTTTCGTGAGTTAAAAAACAAAGTAATAACATATAATTATATTTTCGTTAAGGGTTTATGTAAAGATTGAAAATAATTTAAACATTTTAATCAGCGTAGCTCATTCATTAAAATTAATTTGAACAAAATTAAAATTCCTTAATTACCTATTAAAAATTATATCAAATATCTTAAAGTTTATAGAAGCGCAAAGTTCTACAACTTTTTGATGTACAAAATGATAAATTAATTGAGTATAAGTTAAACATTTATTATTAAAAGAAAATTTATGCTTCAAGTCAACGGCTAATAAAATTGCCAGCATACAGTTCAATACTTGAAATTATACTGCTCTCGTAAAATAAATAGCGCGCCGTTAATATTTTACGACTGAATTGCAAAACAAAAGTCAAAAGAAAACCTCGAATTTCTCGCGTTAATTTGATTTCTAAATCTTTTCTTTTATAGTCTTCCCCACACAAACAAATATTATTAGCGATCAATTAGACTAACAAATTGTTTGTTAAACATTTATGGTGCGAGAAAATTTGCTAATTAAATTTAAGTTTGAATAGCCAAGTTTTGTTATTAAACCGAGAACAGTTTTATAAATAATGTGCCTTTTAAAATTTTTGTTATCTAAAAAAGAAACAATTATTAAATTTGTTTTGCGGATATTGTATACTTTTTTCATTCTTTTGCAAATGGAAAGAGCAACTGCAAAGGAAGTCCGAGAAAAGTGGTACTTCCGGCGTCGCGGACTGCCGAACACCGATGCGCGATCGAGATCAGATGCAACAAAGATCTAGACGTAGAATAGGCACTTTCATTCTTTAATTAATCAGCGTGTTGCTGCTTAATTTCACGTCAATATAAAACCACACTCGAAAATAACTTGGTTTGTACTTGATGGTTAAGTAAGGTGGATGGCATTTCAGGCGCTTTGAGCGTGACCTATATACCGTTTTAATGCTCCAGATATATGTGGACCAATGTAACTGTTGCATACATTGTACTTAATTTGACAATATTGCGCTGAAGAAGCGTGCTTTGTATATATTTTTTACTTATTTTTAACAACTGTTAATGCTTTTTTGTTTTCATGCGACTTTGATTTAAAAATAAAATAAAATAATACATTTTGTGCTAATAATTATTGCACTTTATATTAAAATATTGCAGTTGACAGTGATTTTAAATAGGACAGATTTTGTAAAAACGTTTTTATTTAAATTGCGATATACTTATTTATAGTTTTAATTTTAAATGCAAAATGACTTAAATAAAAAATAAATAAATTCAAAGCAAATTGTAACGTTTTACCTCTTTCTATTTTCTTTTTCGAAGTAAGTAAACTTAGTTGACGAACTTTTTTTAATATATTAAATAAATAACAACATAAAATTGTACGTACAAACATCTTCTTGCTGTATAAAATGTTTTATTTTAAATTGTAGTTGTTAAATAACTTATTATAAAAGAAAAAATAGTCTTGATATAATGCAAAATTTATTTATATTAATATTTATATTAAATGCATAATATATTAATGCTTCTAATAAAGTGTAGTTTTTATCTTCTTCAATTATATGATATTTGAGAATCATATTTGTGAATATACTTTCAAGTTAATAGGATTACTTTAAGTTTATAATATTTGGATGTCAAAAATAAACTAAAGAAGATTTCAAATGGAGAATTATATTAAGAGTATTGTAAATTAAATATAAATGGCTTACATTGTACCAGAAATTTGTCAGTTATTAACGTTGAGCTTTTAAAACGTAAGTCTTATAATTTGTTCAATTTTGCTTTAAACTAATATACGATTATTAAAGTGTTTTATAAAAATAGTTTATACAAATTTCTTTAAAAACTCAGTGAATAAATATTTACAATTGTGCTCAACATAATCTACTAACTCGTAAATTTTTGTGCAAATTTTAAATCCAATATTTTATTTATAAATATTTTTGCCAATAAAAGAGATGTTGACAAAATGAATTTATTTGTATAAAAATTCAATAACTAATATCTATAAAATAAACTTCTGCATTATTTATGTACAAACCATAATTACACATAATACTAATAATTTCGCATCCAAGCAACAAGAACCTATTATTTCCTTATGCTTTTGAAGATGTTAGAACTGTGCCTGCATTCTAAAGTACAAAACATTATTCAGAACATTGAGAATTCAAACAATAAAACTTGAGACAATAAAAGTGAGTTGTTGATGAACAATTAATGCATCGTGCTTTTAAAATAGGTGTCTCATTGAATGTGCATGCATTTAAGACGTGACGCTTTTGGGTAAACTACACCACTCATTAATGCCTAGACTGTTACAATTTCTAAACAGCTCTTGTAATGCATGTTAGTGCAACTGTTAGTCGGGAGGATTTGTTCTGACTTTTGAGTGCATAAAATTTTAGTTTGTGAATGTTTAGGAGCCGCGTATACGTGTGCTCATAGCGTAGTTCCTCGTTCTCCGCCGCAGTTACCTCGAATATCTGGTCGCTTCCAGCTGGAAAGCAGCTTTCGAAACTTGCATAATCTTCCTCATAATTACATGACCTTTCTTAATCGAACCGTAAATTAAAGACGAGCATTTGAGAAGCTACTTTAAAACAAAGTGACAAGACCATTTATTTTGGTTTTGTCTTTAAATATATTTCATTCAACGAAATTTAATAGTTTTAAAAAATTATCACTGCAAAATTTATTTCAGTGAAAGATGATTTTTTCCTTTGAAATGTGCATATTTTCTTTTATAACATTTCACGGGAGACGACGAATAATTTATTACAAAAATTTAATGAAACCAATTAGAGATTTTATGATAATCTGAGAAATGTAAATCTTGACACAAAACTTTTAAGGTGACGAAGTACTCCAATTAGTAGAGTGTTTGGTTATCAAAAAGATAAAAGTTGAAATTTTATCTCAAGCAGCTTAATTCTATGCTCATTAGAAAATTGTCAAGTGTACAAACAGTGTATATAAAGATATTGAACAACTGTTTAAAAAACCTTTTTAATAAATCATAGTTAAAAAGAAGTATACACAAAACTGCTGTAAAATTTATTAATGAAATTTCAAGAAACAAAATAATTGTATTTTTTTTAAATATTATTATACATTTAATTTATACATTTAATAATATTAGATACAAAACGTCAGTAGCAATTTGTTTTCCTTTAAATATTGTTTCTCATTAACTCATGTAATACTTCTTTGGTTTTTGCGCAGCACTTTTGAATAAATATTTGAGTATTTATTTAATAAAAAAATGTGTGGATAATCGTTTATATTAAACAAAAGTATAGAAAATTCGTTTCAAAAAATAAATTTCAATTTTTGTATATTTATAAAAATTGTTATTCATGAAAATGGTTGACATAAATATATCTGCAAATTGGGTCACTATGTTGGCAAGCGGAAAATAATTCTTTAAAACTGTATTAAGACTTTTTTGTGTTCTTTAATGTGTGTTAATAAAATTCTTGCTTGAGGTGATACTTTATATGGTGGTCACTTCCAAGTTATAGTTCCAACTGACGATTTTTCATTAGCTAAAAAATTAATTCAAACATTTCAAATATAAAATATCTGACAGATATTAAATTTAAAGTGAAGAATGCTGTATTTTAATTAATAATAAATATTACCTTGTTTAATTTTAAGGTAAATATTTTTTGGTAAATTTACATTTGAAATTAATTTCCACTATATTCAGGTTTAGTTTTTATCAATTAATTATACAGTAATTATGATTAATTTTGTCGGTATTTTTCGAGATGGTTATTCCCATTTGCAGTTAAAATTTGAATAGTTTTACAACTCAGTTTAGCTTATTTAGTAAATATTTTGTAATTTGATTCAATCAATTGTTTAACTTTTTGCGTTATTGTTGAAATATAATAATTATATTATAGTGCACTTACTACAGATAATATAATTTCATTGATATTTTAAGTAAAATTGTATTTTATCGCTTTATAGAATTATTTAATTCAAATTTACTTTTAAATATTATTTATGCAAAATTGGAATAATATTTTAATAAAACGAATATGAAAATGTAAATATTCTACATAACAAACGAATTATGTAATTTTATTGAATCGTTATTTCTAAAGAATCATGATTTTTTTTTAATTAAAGAATGTATGAATGAAAAATGAAAAATTTAACATACAAAGTTTTAGTTTATACGAAATTTTAAAATAAAATCAGTTTAATAATAAATTTTTATTCAAAAATTGGGAATAGTCGGTTACGTTATCTTAGAAAGTGGTTATTATTTTATTTAATTGTCATGATTCGAAAACATAGATCGAATCGAAAATCTGTTGTAAAAACGTTGTGTCGTCACAAGTGAAACTAATAAGAAAGTGGGAAAAAATGTTGGATGGTTATATCATTTTGCGATAATGTTCATGTGTCCTAGTTTTTTATCTGTCACGCTTTTTGTTTTACATTTTATTTATAAATTTAATAATTAGTATTAGCTTTGCAACTTTTATTTGTGAATGCAACAATTTAATTACAAAAGTATATTTCACCACTTTTCAATATATTCTATATTTTGTTTATACAACAGACCTTTTTATTTTGTTTTATAAATTTTTTTTTTCAATTGAATGAACATTGAAATGTTGATAGAGTAATGTTGTAATAAAAATATATAGTTTGTAAAAAAATATTGAAATTTTGTTGTACATAAATTCTTTTGCAAATTTTAAATTTATTTTAGATACAATTTGTTTATACATTTCAATTAATATTAAAAAAAAACTTATTTACTAAAAAAGAGAAAAATTAATATCAGTTTTATGTTTTATTTTAATTAATAGAATTAATTTTAGTATTTAACACAATTTATCGTTTATTTTAATCAACATTTAATAAATATGAAAATAATTATTATACTATTTTGTAATTTCTTATCTTTCTATTATATTTAAACTGGATCTTGTAAAATATAATTTACTTTAATGCGTATGTACGAATGTCACAAAACTTATATTACTTTGATATTATCAAAGTGCAAAATGATAATTGTATAAACATGAAACACTTAGGTTATATAGAAAAAAGAAACTTAAATAATCTTGAAACTACCATAAAGTTTATGGGGGAGAAAAAAGACATTTTATTTACTAAAGCTGACAAGGGGAATATGACAGCTGTATAAAATAAAAGTGAATTTTTACACAAGGTAGACAACATTTTGACAGATAGATAAAAATATAAACTAGTAACTAAAGGTAACCCAAAAGACCATCTTCAGCTAATCTTAGAAGAGTGTAAACACTACCAAAAATCCACAAGAAAAAATATCCTATTAGACTCACTGTTTCTTCCATTGACAGTCCTCTTCATAATCTTTCCAAATTTTAACAACAGATATTCTCGACTTGTTTAAATGAAGAGAGTTGTTGAATAAAAATTCCACAGAATTTTTGAACATAATGGAAAATTTACAAATCCCTGACGACCAGGTTATGTTATCTTTAGATGTTTCTTCTATATTTACTAGTATTTCCAATGATCTGATTATCGAGATGGAACAAAAAATTAAATTTAACACTAACATCTCATGGTATACACTGGAAATAGCTCTCAGGTTGAATCTACTTAATTCTACTTATTTTTGTTTCAATGACAACATTTATCACCAAATTGACGACACACCAATAGGTTCTCCAGTATTCCCAATTTTTGCTGAAACCGTTATGAGAGACATAGAAGAACAAAGAAGAAGTTGCCTTTCAAACCTATAATTAACACTTTTAAAAAATTCCATAAGAAAATTGATTTTACCTATGAACTCCAAGTTGACAATCAAATTAGTTTTTTTTATTTTTTTATTTTTGAATGTCTTAGTCATCAATAATAAGGGAAACTTAATCTCAAATTGGTATTGTAAACCAACATATTCTGGCAGAGTTTCGAATTTTTACTCTAAACACCCGATTTCCCAGAAAAAAGCGATGGTTTGCAACTTAGTACAGACAGAGCCATTTTACTATCCAACTCCAAATTCCATCAGGATAATATATCGATTGTAAAGAAAATTGTATTTTGCAAACACCAAGTTTATCAAAAAATACATTAATTTGAGAATTAAAAAATTCTCTTTAAATATGTTACCTACTAACAAATAAAATGTAAAACATACTATATTACAGTAACTTTTTTAAATAATTCAATGAAAAAGTTTGAACAATCGATTGATAATTCTAATTTTAAAGATCTCGAGGTCAAAGTAGTTTATAAAATAACAAAAAAATTGAACAACATTATTAAAAAAGGTAAAGATAAATTAAAAAAATAAGATCAACACAATGTTATTTGTAAGATTAATTGTAAAAATTGGGATAAATGTTATGATGGACAAACTTATAGTTCTCTATAAAAACGTGTAAGTGAACATAAATCATATAAAACTGGAGTTATAGCCAATCATAGATTACAAAAAACATGATATGGATTGGGGTAAAGTACACATTTGAGATAGAGAAGCGAATTTATTATAAAAGAGACATTTCTGAAATGTTACATATAAAATCTAAACCTAACACATTAAATGCACAATCTGATACACAACAATTAAAGAAATTATGACATTGTTTATTATAAATAAAAATAAAGTTTTGACTAATTTTGTATGCTGATTAAATAAATATATATGTAATTTTTCTAGGTTATAAACAAATTTGTATACATTAATTTATCTAAAATGTTTTTTAAATAGTAGATCTAATATTACAAATATAAGTCCGAATTAATCGGCTTATAGCTTACTAGTCTTAGTAATCATGTGACAGCGGTAATGATTTTTTTTTTATAATAATGTAAAAAAACTTTGCATAATACCGATGATGGCTTAAAATTGTCCGGTCGAAACGTCTTGTTATAAATAAAAATGTAACAAAATTTGAGTTTGTCAATAAGATTATTTATTTCTAAAAATAATTAAATTAAAGTAACAGACGTAACTAAACCAATTAAATTACTTTGCTCACATTGTTAATGCTGTTCAGAAGTTAGTAATTTTAAAGCAATGTTGCTCAGTTTTAATAGTTTTCCATTTTAATGTGAATGTTTCAAAGAAAAGTTATCTAATTAATAAGTTTACATATATTTTCGTTAGTTGTATAGTATGAGTTATTTTAAACCATTACAAACTTTATTAAGTTATTGATCGAAGTGTCTTCAAATAAATTTTCTCTCTGCCTAAATTTATTATCAAATTAAAACTGACAAGATATTAACATCAATTGTCAAGAAAAAAAATCGATCAAACTATTTCTAGAAGAGTATCTGTGCTTATTTTATAAAACAAACAGAGTAGCAATTTTTTACGCAGAAATTTAAAGCACCCTTATTAAGTGCGGTTATTACTTTTTTAAACTCTTCAAGAGAACAATTTTTCTTTAAAGTTAAGAACTTGTGTCATAATTCATACAATTACACTTTTTTATTCCACGTTTTGATAATAGAACAAGTATACCTATATTTATCTTCTTAATAGTAGCAAAGTAATAAATTTAATTAAAATCAGGAAAGTTTTAAGCTACAATTGCTTCAAAAACTTGACCAACAAAATGGAACAATCAACATTCAGTTGGCCCCGAAAATTCGACGTGTGTGAATTATTATTGATCTCTTGAGTTTTAATTAGAACAAACACATACCGGTCGGAAATTCCCAAGCAATATACTCTACGCTAATTCGGAATTCATAACTGAGTGCAGCAACTTTGCTCGCGCTCTTCGATTTAATGACAGAGTTACCTGCTTGACTGCAACTCGCCGGATTATCGAACTTACACAAATGTATTGCTTTATGAGTAATTCAGTTACACATTACACTATTGGGACATTTACAACGAATAGCCGATGCATTGTGCAAAATACATAATAATACGTCGGATATTATACCGCAATAATTAACAGTAAAGCCATTATGACACGTAGAATAATTTTCCAAGATAGAATTTGCAAGTTTCAGAAAGTTAGTGATTTAGAAATTTGAGGCAAAATGCTTGATCGCGCGATAATGATTTTATCACTTTGATTTATATGTGAGACGTTTACTTATAAATTTTGTATACACATTTTGTATTCTTTTTTTTTATTTTTTGTTTCTGTTGAAATCAAAGATATTTATTCACCTATATGAAAGTATAAATGAACAAAAGTGCAGCAGGAAAAGTAAAATTGATGAAAAAAGAGAATATGAGGATGGTGCACTTAAACACTATTCTACAATTTTAATCAACACGCTTACAAAACTGAAAATAATGAGAAATTATTTTGGAAAAATAAATGGAACTTTGAGAGACTTAGGTTAAATTTCTAATATTTTACAAGTTCTTTTTTTATATTACATTATTTTTTGACTTCAATGTGGGGAAACGAAATAATGATTGTTAAGAATAGCTTTAGAAAAAAGTTAAAATTGAAATAGAAAGTGAAAGTGTTGTAAAACAGTTTTTAATTTCAATTGTTGGAAGAAAAATAAATGTTCATAATTTTCATTAATGTTCATAATAAATTTTCAATAAATTGTGGGATTATACAATTTTTTAACAATTATCATTGATTAATCATAATATTTTAGGTTTCAGTATGATTTTTTTATATTAATGCCTACATTTGTAATTAATGTAAAAAAGTACACATCATAATTTTTGGAATATCATCATTATTGCTTAAATTTTTTAAATTTATGTTATTATTTTATTAATTTAGTCACATTTTTTTATATTTTATCATCGCGCAATATGAATGAATTTATTTACCGTCACAATCTTTTTTATTTAAACATCTCTTTTATTTATTTCATTTAGGCTATAATAATGAAAAATGTCGACTGCACAAATTGAATTAATTACACATTTCAGCTTTTGTGTTCTCTTTTCAGCTTCTAATTATTATTCAAGAAATGTACAAAAATGTTTTTATCACATTTTCCAAGATAAATTGATATCAAATACCAAAAATGATTCAGTTTTCAGTATAATAATTTTTTTTTAAAGTTTTAACAATCAATATAAATGATTCAAACTGTCAATGATGAATAAAAGTTTATTTTGTACCGAAGTAGTATTTTCAAAATTAATATATAAATAAAAATTGTCTTCACTTTTAATAGAATTGTACAAAACTCTTTATAATGTTCGATGCAATTTTATATATAGTTTTTAATAAAAATTTACTGAGGTTTTCTAGAAGGACCTTAGCTCCAATATACAAACGAGATCAAATTCGTTCAATCGAAAAGTTAAATTTATAAAGTTTACGTCAGAGAAATTCGACTTACTTAACAAGACCTTTGATTTCAGGTGGGACTTCCTGGATCTTGTTGTCCGATAGATCTAGCCGGGTTAAGTTCAGCTGCAAAAGTTCCTTGGGGATGGTGAGTAAATCATTGCCTTCTATATGAACAATTCTTAGCCGCGGAAATCTGTAATTTAATAATAAAATACCTTCAACTCTGTCAAATCTAACAATAACCTTACAATTCTATCAACATAATTCGGTAATTGATCAAAGGCAAAATCTATTCTGCCGAAACTTTTGTTTGGCAGAAATTTCATACGAATTTTGATCTAATTTAAATCACAAATAAGCTTTAATGAAATTGCGCTCGGTATCATGCGTCAAGTTTGATGTTCGCTTAATTTTGATAATGTATGTACCTGTGAAGTATTGCTAGATTGCTATCGATGTTTGCCAATTGGTTTTGGCTCAGCATTAATTCTTCGATCGCTGGAAAGGCAACCACACTGTCTGGAATTCGGGACAGGCCGCCTTTGCTTAGGTCCACTTTTCTTGGACATGCTGATAATTGGGTGGCCTAGAAAAAAGTCAAAACAAAAATTGCACCATCAGTAATTAGTTTGTCTAAAAAAAGAAAAGACATTTAATTTTTTTTTCTTATTATTTTTTTTCTTTTCGTTGCAAATTAATTTAATATAATTTGGTTTAATAATTTAAGTAAACCACCTCGATTTCTAAGAGTCGGTTTCCATAGTATCTGTATCCAACTCCTGTTTCTCCATAACGGTAGCGAGTGTTACGAATTGTAGCATTTTGCGGTAAAAACACATTTGTAGTGGAAATTATATATCGACAAACGATTATCCGGGCTGCTTTGGATTCTTTGCCAAATTACAAATCGCTAATAATTATTTGTACATGTAAGCAGCTTAGAATATAATTACTGGATTATGTTACTTTCAATTTCATTTTATGAAAAAAACAAATACAATTCGGTTATTTATGAGCTCAGAATTATTAATGTAACTGCATTGTGGATTGTAAACAATCAGAAAGAAGAAGAGTTATTGAAAACAAAATAAATTCTTTTTCCGCGCATGATAAATTGCAATGCATGCTGTATTATTATCGAATCAGTTACTTTTCGTTCAATCGAACGAATCTGCTGCTGACATAAATTTTATCGACGTCTCTTTTACTTTATTTTTCATTTTTGTGTCTTCGAAGAGCAAACAACTTGAAATTTTAATTTATCAATGTTAATGTATTTTCAGTTTGGGAAATTGGTTACAACAATTGGAGTATTTTTGGCAGTAGCTAAGAATTTATTTCTTTACAGTATTCATTATCTCAATATATCTTTTTTTCGAAAGATTATTTTCATGAATTTGGATTTAATTTTCGAATTTTAAATTTCTGTTTTACTTTTTTTTCGATTTTCAAAAAAATTTCAATTATTGAGTTGAATCGTAAATGAAACTTGTTTTTTCACTTGGAAAATACTTATTACTCGATAATTCGATCCATAAATTGAAGTTTTTTACTGTTAATAAGATTCTCTGATAAAAAAAAAATAGGACTTCACCGAGTTGCAAGAAAATATCAGTTTATAAAAACTTATTTTAATCAGTATTAAATAGAAAAAAAAAACACACAAAAAGTTTAACATTTATATTAAACGTCAATAAATTATAAAATAAACTAGAACATTAGCTATTTTTTTTTAAAAACCTAACCAAAATTATTCAAAGAAAATTCTCTTACATAAAATGTATCTATTAACCCAAGTAGAAATTTTGAACGGGCATTCGTGTGTGCTCTACCGTGCTACACCTAATTCAGTCAGGGTCCTTATGTAGTACGCCATGCGTGTCCCCGACGTGTGTGTAACGCTCGTCATATTTGATGGGGTCCTTGAATGTATTACCAGAGCAAAGATTCATCAGGTAGCCACATGGTTGCCTTATGAGATTAGTCCGGGCGGGGTCATGCAGGGATTTAATACATGGGTCTCAACGGATAATACACTAGGCGCCCGGAGAATGACACCAGGTCTGGGACATACGAGGGTGTCGAGTGGGGCTATAAGTAATAAATCTCTTTCGTGGGAACTCATCGGGTAGCAAGGTAAATACCCAATGAAATTTGTTTGGATACAAATTGGAGTTTTATTTATATAAAAAATGATTAAAAGTTTATTTTTTTGAAAATTTCTTCTGCTTTACAACAATCAAAATTAAAAATGTTAACAATGTTAAAAGCAATGAA
>JABFPM010000651.1:0-26038 GCA_022817325.1 Idris sp. 1 HC-2018 | reverse complement strand
AGCGTATTTTAAAAATCAATTTACATGGACAAAGATGTTGAATCAAGTTCTTCAATTAATTATTATAATGATGTATATTATTTGTAAGAAACTGTCAAAATGTTTAGAAAGAGTAATCTATCGAGTAAAATACATATTATTCTAGATTAAATAAGAAAACAAAATATTTATCGTGAATAATAGTTTATACTCTATCGGCCTGAAAACATATAGGCCGTCTGAATACTAGAGAAATTTAATTTTAAGTGCCTAAAATTTTCAGGCAGTTAGAAGATAAATGATTAAATTAATAAAATTCTTCTAATGGCCGGCAGTTCCTTAACGGCCTAGGCAGTTCCTTAACGGCCTGATTCTTCTAACGGCCTACGACATATATACTTCAGAGCAAAAGTTTAAAATTAAAGAATTTTATAAATCATCCCATTTTGCATATTATAATAAAATATTGTCACCTTGTTACCAACTAGATGTAAAGCTGAAACATTCGCTGGTAAAAAATCTGGCATCTCCAAAAATCCACGATTACTACAGTTCATAGAAGCAAATGCCATTATTTGCTTAGGAGTGTGTCTTCCTCCCGTTCCAACAACATAAACCAAATTACAATCACAGACACTTTTTTGACATTCATTTCTAAGCGACTAAAACATAAGTTTAATATTTAGTAAGATTTTATTTGAGTCATCATTGAAATTTAAAAAAAATCACCTTTAGTATTTCTATTACTAATAACAATGGACGTTTTTCGTAAGGTTCAAAACACTGCATTTCATCTTTGTCCACAATTTTAGTAGCAGCAGATCCAACACCAGAATTCAAAATCCATTCCATATTCGAATCACATTTCCAATTATTACCTTGAAGACAAAATGATTTATTTTTAAAAACTTCCTTTTGAGTTTTTCAAATCAAAAACAAAATCATAAAACATGTAAAAACATTTTACACCTGATAAATTTATTTTTTGCAGTGAGGGGTTATCAATGTCTTTTTCTTCTAGAGTTTGAAGAGAATTATTTCGTAAATCTAAACTTTCTAGTACTGGAAAAATGGAAAAAATTTCAGCAGGTATTTCACGAAGGAACGTATTAATAATGTTCAATTCCTGTAAAAAGCAAATATTATTTATAACCCATGTAAAATAATTAAAATAACTATACGTCTTTTTTAATACTTATATAATAAAATACTTTTAAATGTTTTGCTGTTTCTGGTGAAAATGATGATAATGTAGTCAAGTTACAACTAGATACTGTAAAGTTTTTGAGTAATGGAAATTTTTCAAACAAATTCTGTAGATCCAAAATTAATTTTGGCCATTCACATAGTTGCAGTGTTTCTACAATATTAGACCTGAAATTAATAACTAAATGTGTACATTTAATCATATCAAAGAAACTCGTGAACATAAAAACATACATTTTATTTGATATAATTTTTCAAACAAAATGTAATATTTTTCGTCTGAAAAAAATTTAAAATTTAAACATACCCTTGAGCCCATTTATCATGTAAACCATTATGGCAAACAAGAAAACGTTCATTGTCTTTCATCAAACAAGAATTATTTACTGAATTACAATGATAGATATTGGTATCATTTTTTCTAGTGTAACAAAAATTCTTACATAAAATTATTACATATCTGAAATTATTTTGGTAAATTAATTTTTAATTTATTCATCTTATTTTATTAGCTGAAAAGTTTAAATTACCTAAAGTAAACATTATCACATTTAAATTGCGCAACCTCTATATGTAATATTTTTTGGATCACCTCTGTATATTATTATTATTATTATTATTATCATTATTTGAAACTACCTCTATATATTTTTTTTTAAATTCACACTTACATCAAAATATATGTCATCTGCAACAATTTCATTGTACTCCAAATGTTTATTTTCATACAATAAATGAAGTATTAATTTTTGGTAAATCTTCAGAAAATAAATTTATTCTTCACTTGCACACTCGTTAGCTGTTTGATGTTTAAACGAAAACTAAATGTTGCAAAACGGTTACCTGAAGCGATATACATAAATCATATTATGTGTCATATTAATCATTCATACATATAGACGAGAATTTTAATCTTATTTTTTTTAAATTCTTTTGATAAATGATTTTTATAAATATATTTTTGAGGTGTGAACTATGCAAGTAAATTTATTAACAGTGAACAATTTATTAAACTCAACTTTTAAACAATAATATTACTAAAAATTAATATATAATTATTAAAAAAAAAACATACCAGAATTATGATAAATTGATATTATATAAAATGTTCCTAAAAACATGGTTGAATGAAATTCTTTGGTTATTCAAACATTTAAGAGAGATGTTTTGTGTTGTAATAGCTACAAGTGCATACAACTTAAAAGCTA
Source organism: Idris sp. 1 HC-2018 (assembly GCA_022817325.1). Taxonomy (NCBI): domain Eukaryota; kingdom Metazoa; phylum Arthropoda; class Insecta; order Hymenoptera; family Scelionidae; genus Idris; species Idris sp. 1 HC-2018. The sequence goes on along the minus strand of JABFPM010000651.1, from coordinate 23,645 downwards.
ATTAATATATCCTCGATAACCAGTGTTATGCAAAATTTAAACAATAATTTATGATGAGTACAAATGGATTAAAATAACGATTTTACAAGAAACTTACTTTATTTCTTAACAATTTAAAAAATATAAGGAATATATATATATATATAAAATGATTATGATTGTAAATTACTGTCAGAACTGAAAATGCATCAAGAATCTTAACAATAACTACAGGACTTAATAACTAGTAATAATTAACACAATATGTTTAAAAAAAACGTTCTTTTATTGAAAATACTTTATTTTACTTAAAGATATTTCGTAAATATAAATTTAATAGTTATCAACTAAAAAGCTTGATCCTTTTTTCCTTGCAAAATGTTTGTTGAATCAAACCAACTTTAAATTATCTTTAAATATTTCATATCGATTATACATCTTTTTGTTCTAATTACACGAAAAACTCCTTTAGAGACACTAATCATTGTCTTTTTCAATGAAAAAAAACAAAATCATAAAGCTCTTTAAGAAACCATAAGTCTCGGGGCAATATTCATAGACATAAGTTCTTGGAATAACAGTTTAGCAGCATAAGGTAACCGGATTTGTGAGATTTGGGTCTTGTTTTTACATCCCTTGCATTCGAATGTGTTATATCGCAAATTAGCTATGGCTATCAATCCACAAAAGTTGCACACATGAATTCTGTAAGGATCAGAAACCTCGAACAATCTTTCTCGTAAAAATTGGGCCGCACCGTGGGAAATCTGACAATCACGTTCCATTTCTCCAAAACGCAAGCCTCCATCCCTGTAAAATGAAAAAAATTGTTAGTTTGTATTTTATCTTTTATTTTAAAAAAACTTATAGGATAAAAAAAAGGAATTCATACCTGGCTCGACCTTCCATGGGTTGTCGAACTAAAATCTGAACAGGTCCCCGAGCTCGGCTGTGAATTTTGTCGTCCACCATATGCTTGAGACGTTGGTAATAAGTTGGTCCCAAGAAAACTTGGGCATTAATTTTGCGTCCGGTGTGACCGTTGTACATAACTTCGTTGCCTCGTAACTGGTAGCCATATTCTTGTAAAAGAGATGAAATTTTCTGCACGTTTACAGCGTCATTGAAAGGAGTTGCATCACCAATTTCACCTGTTTAAAATAAATTAAAACAAAATTTAGAAAAAACAAAATTAAACCCTTTTATTTGTAGTGCTGGATTTATGCAAAAAGCAAAATTATATTTGTGGAATCCTTCTTTTAAATAAAAAACAAGCAAGCCAAAAATCTAAAAAAAATTATGCTAAAAAACACTTAAGTTTATTTTATTTGCATATTTATTTGTTTGAGATTGGTAAGTGTTTTTACTTGTACTGAAAATCTTTGACTAAAATTTGATATTCATTATAACAATGTTTAGACCAGATAATGATCAATACTATAATCAAAACGTTGTCAATTTTTGAATAAATAAAATAGATAAAATGTAGCATCTTGTTTCATTTCACAACGAAATTAAATTTCATACATTTAATGATTAATTAATAAATTATTATTTTTCCAAACGTTTTTCGCTTTCAAATTTAAAAATATAGAAAAAAATGCAACAAGCAACTGCTTATTTTGCCACTAATTATTTGCAAGATTTTTTGTATAAGTATAAAAATTGCTCTAAAATGAACATACCTTTGTTAGCAGACACTTTTCCCTGAATACACTCAATCAAGTGACCAATTGTCATACGCGACGGAATGGCATGAGGATTGATAATAATATCCGGTGTGAGTCCCTCGCAAGAAAACGGCATGTCCTCCTGCCTGTACTGAATGCCGCAGGTACCCTTCTGTCCGTGCCGCGACGCAAACTTGTCTCCGATTTGGGGTATCCTCACACTGCGCACGCGAATCTTACAGAACTTGTAGCCCTCGCTGTTCAAGGTCAGCATCACCTGGTCTACGATTCCAGTTTCGCTGTTCCTCAAAAACGTCGACGCGTCTCTCTTGGTATACCTTTTGGTCGTGCTGTCTAGCTCGTCGTCCGTTTCCGGCAGGGTTATCGTTTTGCCGATAACCACATCGTCGCCGGAAACCCGCACCCCAGGTGCGATGATTCCGTCCTCGTCGAGCTTGTCGTAGAGGGCGTTGCGCATGCCCTGACAAGTCTGTCGAGTGGGTCTTTCGAATTGTTCCTCCTGGTTGCCGGTTTTTTTTGACTCCGCATCTTTGTACGAACGGTAGAAGACCGAACGGAAGAAGCCTCGCTCAACAGCGCTGGCGTTCAGAATGACACTGTCTTCCTGGTTATAACCGGTGTAGCAGAGGATCGCGACGATGCTGTTGATACCTGCAGGCAACTCTCGGAAACGCAGGTATTCCATGGAACGAGTTGTGACGAGGGGTTTGTGGGGGTAGTACAGAACGTGGGCCAGTGTGTCCATTCTGACGTGGAAATTTGTTATATAAACTCCCATAGCTTGTTTACCCATAGCACTCTGAAAAATTTATAAAATTATTTGTATTTCTTTATTGTATAATGGGACAGGCTAGTATTTTAGTTCGCTTTCAATTTAAAATTAAGAAACGAGAATTTTACAAAATGATCAAATTTTATGCATAGTGGTATTTTGTCGCATGTAAAATTTATTTAAGGTGCTTCCTGCGTTAACTTAAAGTAGCCTGATTTAGCTTGATTTTTAAACAAACCATTATCGTTTATTTCGCAAAACCTCAGCCCGATTGTCTAAATAGAGCCTGAGATATTCGATGCTGAAGTTTAGAAAAATGATATACATAGATATAAAAGCCCTGTATATTTTCAATATTTGGAACATAAATATTTCCCATCCTATATAGAAAAAGTCATTCAAAATTTAGAAAATGAAAAATCACAACGCTAAGAACACCCAAACAAATGTTTAAAATTTGCTCACTATTTTAAATAAAGTTTTGTTTGTAACAAAGTTTTAAAAATATTATTTCAACAAAAATGTAAAAGATCTAACTTTGAAATTATTATATACAAAATTAAAAATTAAATATGAAAAAGAACGAGTTAAATATTAATTTAAAAAAAACTTTTTTGAGGTTAAGCTTTGAAAACACCTTAAATGAAAATTAAATAATTAACAATCATACTTGATAAGTATTTCTGGGACTCTGATTGTGATCAGGGAAAGGGATGATAGACGCGCAAACTCCCAGAATCATCGCAGGATGAATTTCACAATGAGTGTAGGTAGTACAATAAGCCTGTTTTTGGTCTTGTTTGAGATCTTCTGGAGACATGGCTATCATCACAGTTTCCTCTTCCAAAGTGTCAATGTACTCGACCACACCACTGCCAACTAGTTCTTGCCAACTGCACCTAATTTCCAAATCGTTAATTAGTAATAAAAATCATGTTATAACAATTTAATAACAAAATATACAAAATAATTTCTTACTCTGATCTTGCATCGCGACCCTTCAAGTGATCGATATGCCTCTTTTTCAGTAACAAAGTCTGGTTCTCAACAATCAGCAACGGCCGACTAATTCTGCCGGCGTCCGTATAAATCCTGATCTCCCTGTCCCGAATGTCCCGAATCATGGACACTTCCGACACAATGATGTCCATCTGACGTCGCAGCTTTCTTAGAGTCGCCATCAAGTGGTCTGGATCCCTGTGTATCCCCACCCAACAGCCATTGACGAATATCTTGGTCGAGTCGACGATCGCACTGGGCGCAATTTCCTCGAGATTTTCCATGGACCATTCCTCCAAGAACTCCAAAATTGGCGACGGTTGTGAGCCCACACTGATGTAGGCCATCAGTGCGAGGTTCTTCACGAGACCTACAGCGGCGCCCTCTGGCGTCTCCGCGGGACACAGCATGCCCCAGAGGGTGTTGTGCAACTGACGGGGTTTCGCCAGTTTACCGTCTCGACCAATCGGAGAATTTACGCGGCGCAAATGGGACAGGGTTGACGCGAAGGTCAGTCTGTTCAAGACCTTGAAATAAAAGCAAAATATATAATTAAGTATTTAAGGTAGTTCTACAGTCTACTGCTTTATCAGATGGAAAAAAATTCACAAAATTCTTAATCTTTAAATTTGTATAATAGTTTACAGTTTTTTATTGTTAATATTATTATTATCCATGTTAGCCAGTTATTTAGATTTGAACATGCATAAAATAATATCGAATTATAAGGGGATTCGTATTTTTCAAATTTTACAATATTTTTAGTTAAGAAAATGATTGGATGAAACATCAAAAAGCTTATTTTCATAGTGGATTGACAATGCCCTTTTCTTTGGGACACAAAATTTATAAAAAAATCGTTATAATGCATTTTTAATGTATCACTTTTAAATTGTATTAATTATTTGGCGATTGCAATAATTGATCTGTATATAAAAATAAAAATATTTGACTAAAATTCAAAAATCATGTTTCTAATTTGAATTTTGAAATTTCGAGCAAATGATCAAAACATCAAGAAACTGATCAAATGTATACTGATAATAGTTATTTTTTATATAAAACAAGAAATTTAAATTTTACTAATACATTAAAAAGAATATGTTTTTAATTTGATTATTTTAAGAACTTAAATTAGCATATTTTATTTTTTAAATAAAATTATTGTTATAATTATCATTTTGACTAGCTTGTGCCTACACTGAGAGGAAAAAACAACAGCAATTAAAAAGAAATCTTTATTATTTTGTTTGCTTTCACAACTCTGTTTTTTAACTGAATTTGTCTAATACAATATATTTTATGAAAAATGTTGTTTATATCATTTTCAATAATTATTTAAAGTGCTTAATTTTACATTGAAAAACTGTGAGAGCTGATAAAGTTTATTTAACTAAAAAAATTTAAATATTAATAAATCTTTATCTAATATCTGTAAGTAAGTTATTGTATAATTTAATAAAATGGAAAAATTCTATCATTTAATAAAATCTAATAGCACTTTGCAACTCAGCCAAAACTGCTAAGCCACTCAGTCATTTTTTGTTTTTCCCTTCAGTGTACATAAAAACCTTAAAAAAAAGTTTCCAGAATTTGTTTGAAAAAATATACCTGTGACACCCCAGCTCGAGCCTGATGTGCCTTTTTCTGATCTCCCCAGTTGCCAGTGGCCAACGAGTACCTCAAACCGTCAGTGATGATTTTAGTTTTAATCGCCACGTCCAGGTTGAAGTCCTTCCCCCGGTCGATGAATTTCTGCGCGTATAATCGCACCTCCTTCATAAGGTTTTTGAAAAGCGCGCGGAAGAGGAAGGCGAGCAGAGGTCCGGCCAGGTCGAGACGCTTGTTGCCATAGTGATCTCGGTCATCGAGCTCACGTCTGCCAAGAGCTGCTGAGAGCAGTCTGTGCACCATATAGCCGAGGAAGTAGGCCTTCTTGGTCTCGCAGAAGTCACTGATACCAACGTGAGGCAGCATTTCTTTCTGTAAAATTTCTTTTGCGTATTTGACTCGCTTTTCTTTGACGATACCAGGCTTGGATCCTCGGGTACCAATGAAGTTGAGGGCGACACTTTGTTCTTGGATCACGAAGGCCTCGTCGAGGGACGGTTTCACCATCTCCATCATTTCCGGGTCGTCGAAGTCGTTGATTATGTGCTCGAGAATGTCACGGTCCGCGACGAAGCCCAGAGCACGGAACACTACCATTATGGGGATTTCCTGTCTGATGTAAGGCAGAAGGGCGATTATGCGCTGGCCGATTGCTGATCTTTTTACACTCTGAAATGTAGAAATTTGAATGATCAAAAATGGTATAAGACAAATCGAATTTTTTTTGTAATGTAATGATAATATTAATTAAAATATACAAGGGGTTTATATGTTTACAAGTAAGTTGTAAGTTTATCGCAGAATACTTAAGATTGCTTAATTTTTATATTTATAACACTTTGCAAATATTGGTATACTACTTCTGTCTACAATTTGTGTTTGACTAGTAATAAAGTAAGCCAACTGATATTCATTTCGTAATATGATTAATAATAAGACTTAATATTCTCTAACAAAAAGTATTTTAAATATAGATAAATGTAACAAATTCAGAACATAAAATGCAAATTTTAAGAAGCCACAATTTTTGTAACTTATCGATACTGAAAATTGAAAATGATAAATTTAAACAAGAACGATCAAAAAATTAATTTTTAGCTATTTAATCACAAAATTAATATTACGTTCTATAAATAAATTTTATTCTTATTCAAAGTTAAAATGGACTTCCTGCATATAGAAAAACAACTTTAAATTATATTTTATTCAAATTAAATTGTTCGCAATAAATTAATTTTTAAGAACAAAATTTAAATTGTCTTTGGAGAATAATATTACTATTATATTTTATTCATGTTCCAACGATAACATTTCAGCCTCTTCAGAAATTATTTGGGAAGTAAAATACAAAAAATATTATGAAAAAATCATATATAAATAATAAAAAATTAGACTTTTAAGCAAGTCATTTTTCACATGCCCATACAAAGAAAATTATACTCAAGAAAAGTCTAACGGACAGAATATGTTTTTGACACTACCTTTAATTGAATTTTAAAATTAAATAGAACAAGTTATTTTGAAAAACTATTAGCTCAAATTTGTTTAAAAATTTAAGTTTCACATGAAAATAGGCAATCTTTTAAAGGTTCAAAGAATTCAATCGAATTAAACTAAAAATATGGGTACCACTTTCAGAAAAATAAAAGAATAGCAAAAATGATTAGTTTTATTTAACCAATACTCACAGCCCCACTTTTAGCCATCATGTTAATCCATAATGTTGACGTAGGTCGTGAACTGTGCTCCAAACAAGACCTGATCTCAGCTTTATAAGCGTATTTTCCGTCTTTCATACTAAATACATAAACCGTGTTTGTCGCCATTTTTTCTTGAGCAATCAAGACCTTAAAAAAAAATCAATAACAACACTAATTACTTTACAAAACCAAAAAAATAAAATAAAAATACCTTTTCTGATCCATTAATAATAAAATATCCGCCCGGGTCAAGCGGGCACTCATTTAACTCCGTCAAATCTCTGTCTGTGAGTCCCGAAAGTAGACAGTACTTGGACCTCAACATGATCGGAATTTTGCCTATAAAAGTTTTCTGGTGGTGAGTTTCAACTGCGTCACCACCTTCATCGGTGGTTTTATTTTTGTTGATAGTTTTGATGATGTCCACGTACAACGGCGCCGAGTAGGTGAGATTGCGGAGTCGAGCCTCATTCGGCATCATCGGCGAGGGCGTGCCGTCCTTCTCCCAGTGGGTGGGCTTCGACAGGTAAATTTGCTCGAATTTGATGATATGTGTGTACGGGTTCTCGACCTCGCCACTTGTGTGCTGGGCCTCGGCCTGCAAATTAATCTGCGGTGAGTCCTCGACAATTCTCTGTACCGACATTTCGATGAACTCGTCGAAGCTGTCCAGCTGCTGTCGCACAAGACCCTTCTCGTCGAAATAAGCGTTGATCACGATCCAGCAGGCTTCCTGCCAGACTTTCGTCGTAATTTCTTCGGAATCGTCATTGTTGTATTGCTCTAAAAACAAATTATTTATCAAATAAACTAAAATTTTGCTTGTAAACATGTTTATACTTTGTCAATATGTAATAGGGTGGTTCTTATTTGGCAAAAATTTACTTTTTTGGCGAGCCAAAATCGTTTCCCAATTCAATAAAAATAAGAGGCCAATGCATTTTAACTCGAAAAAGTAATAATAAAACCCATCCCAAAACTTTTTGTATTTTAAAAATCATGATTTTCGGTCAAAATTTTGAATAATTGTTGTTTAGTTCTAAAAATTCGTATACAGCGCATATTATGATTGTTATATTATGAAAGTGTATTGAATTATCTTTAAATTAACCCTATTGCAATAAAATTTAGGTCAGAAAAACTCTTATTCAGTTAAAAAACTGTCAAAACATTGTAGAATCAACAACTCCTTAGAGAATCCACCGCTGAAATTCAAAATAGAAATCTTCAATTTTTTTAACGCTTTCTCTTGCCATCGTCACGGCTCATCTATAGGTGAGGCTTCACTTGTCTTAGTGTGCATGAACGTCGTTATGCTAGTTGAGCGAATGCGATAGAGACAGACAATAAAATGGCACGGGATAGGGTTAACAAATAATTTTTTTAATTTTTAAGCGATTAATGATTTTTTTTTCTCAGTCGAGAAATTTTAATTCATGATTTTTATATATTTACAGTTTAGATATTAGTTTAATATCTTTTATTGTATTCGAACACAATTTTTGTCGACTAACAACGTTTAAACTATAAAAATGAATTTTCCTTATACGTGTGGTAGAAATGGCTTTTTCGCTCACTGTTTAAAGTGACATTTAAACCTAATGTCATATTGTTTCACCGAAAAACAGTGAGCGAAGAAGCCATTTCTAACGCCCTTGTAAGAAAAAATATCATACATTATTGGTAAACGGAATGGGCGATCATACACGAGTGTGTGACCCACTTGCTTCGCTCGTTGGGTCATACCACACTCGTGAACGAAACGCCCATTTCATTCACAAGTAAATGTAATATACTTTTTCTTATGTTTTGACAGTTTGTTTTTGTTTTTTTTTTTGTGTTTTTTCTGACCTAAATTTCGTCTCAATAGGGTTAATTCAAAGATAATTCAATACACTTTCATAATAAGGGTTGTACATGCATTTTTAGAACTAAACAACAGTTAATCAAACAATTAACCGAAAATCATGGTTTTTAAAATAAACAAATGTCTGAAATGGGGTTTATTATTAATTTTTCGAGTTAAAATGAATTGGTCCGTTATTTTTATTGAATTTGAACGTTTTAATTTATTAAATATACTTTTTGAAAAATTTATAGGTTAGTTTAAAATACTGATTGTTAAATCTATAAATAGACTAATTGGAGAAAATTATTTTTGAAATAAAAATTGTTTATTACCGTCGTCCAGCGAATACATGATGATTTATTTTATTATTTAAAAAGACTTTAAATTTGTAGAAAATCGTTGTAGCAAAATTTCCTTCAATTCACCGAGTGCAAGCACATTTGCTTATGTTTGTAGTGCCGACATGTTGTTGTTGAATTGTGGTCTAGGGTTGCTTAAACTTCGATACTATCGATAGCTTCGACTATCGGAAACTATCGATGGTAAATGAACAGCTATCGATAGTTTCATTTTTTTATAAACAAGAAAAAAAAATATTTTTAATAAAAATTGTTTAGTGAAATTTTTTTTATTAACTATTTAATTCTAAAAAATCATCTTTTCACCTTTCCTTAGAATTCGAAGTTCTTTATTAGTAACACATTTTTTAAATGTTGTCTTATTTTATCATTCGAAATAAAAAGATACGTAATTTAGTAACACGCAACTAAGATGTAGTATGAAAGCATGTCTTCATTACAGTGAAAAAAGTGTAAACTGAAAACTTTTTACTAAGATTGCTTTTTCAAAATAAAACAGACTAAATATATTTCAAATAGCGTATTATATCTTAAAGTAAAAAAATTACTTTCTGCTTTTAAAAATAAAATATAAGTTGTGTACTTATTAAAAAGATGAGATAATTTAATTTAAAATGTGTCACCTTGAAATTAAGTTTTAACAATTTTTTTAAGCAGCAGTGACAGCGACTCTGTTGGACCTATTTTAGTTATTTTTGATAATAAATTTTAGTAAATATTTTAATATATTTGAAAATAACAATAGTTACCGATATTATCGATAGTTTAGTTAAGAACTATCGATGGTTCGATAGTCTAGACTATCGAGGTTTAAGCAACCCTAACCAAAACACACTTTCGTGTCTTGTTCTATAAAAGCCATGAATCAATAGTGCTGTCTCTTTTTTCCTTATGGTCAATTCTCAAACAACACATTGTAGTGTCGAAAAACGATTCAGTCTTTCCTTGTTCATCTTTTTGATCAGGTAGTTAGAGAAAGAAATACAAAATTCGCGTGAAATGTAACCAATAAGAGCGGCTAAAGAAAGAAGATTGCTGTTGCCCGATAGAAAAAGATGCCAAATGTATTTTTGTATGTTGAGTAGTGGACGTGTTGTTTTATATTTTAACATCTAATTTTCAGCCGGCCGGTGACGTCTTTTCGTTTATTATTATTTGCGAATAATTCAAATAACATAAATTTCAATAATTGTTTATAAAATAAATTCATTTTTACTCAAATAATTAATACTTAATCATTTTAAATAAAAAAAATTAATATTTAATAAATATATATTTTGTTGCTGTTTAGGGTTGGAAATAAATAAAACTTTGTTAAATTGTTGTTATTTACTTTCATTTTCAGGTATTTTGGTTCCAGAATGCAAAATCATAATTTAAAAGTAGTCAGTTTTAATTTGTGAACATCTAAATAGAAAATATTTGTTGTAAATTAATTGTAAAAAATTATTATAGAAAATAAAGTATAAAAAACAAACACTAAATTGTTAAGAATTCAACGGAACAACTTTGCAGACATCCAAAATACAAAATGTCGCTCGACAAACTGGACACGCACATTTAGAAGACAACCAAGTTTCTGGTGCGTTCTTATCTTGTCGAGATGCAAACCTGAAAATAAAAGCACAATCAAAAAATTATTATATTTTAGACCTAATTTTTACTTTGGGTTAATACAAAATTAAACTCTTTACAAATTATTAACTTCTACCGATAATTGTATCCCTAGAATACACCGATGGGGCTATCTTTGTACTGTTGAATTTTTGTTATAGTCTTAAATTTTAGAAGTAAGGAGGTAACACCATTTAATTATTCTTTAAAAAAACTGAAACTCTTTTGACCTGCAAAGTTATTGGAAATATGCTAAGAAGAGTAAGTGAAAGATTTTTAAAAACAAAAATTATCCCATCGGTTTAATAACGATATAAAAAGATTTTTTTCAATATTTCGTTTTCAATTTTTAATTAAATAAATCTTAATATTTTATCATTTTTTGCCATATGTATAGAAACATAATCACAATAATGAATTTTACGTGCATTAGGGGTTGTCCATAAACTACGTCACGCTGTGCAAGCAAGATAAATATATGATTTTTCACGAAGCAGAAAAAGATACGACTATCAAATAGCGTGACGTAGTTTATGGACAGTCCCTTACACTATATTTCTTATAAAGAAATTTTACAATAGATATTAAGGTCCTATAAACGTTTCTTAAAGAGAAAAGTGTAAAATATCTGTTCAAATTTTTCAAATCTTTAATGAATAATTAAGAAATAATTTTCACACTGGACAAAAATGATTTCAACGGTGTATTTTCGCGGGTAACAAAATATCAATGTAATTTAGGGTTAGAGTAACTAAAATTACGAAAAATTTACCATTTAGCCATACAATCTATGCACCACAATGGTCGACAGTTACATCTAATACAGGCAACTGATCTTCCATCTACATTAATTGGATTTCCATCACATTGTTGATTCAACTTAACATTTGCTTCTACTTGCATACAACCTATACACTGATCTAAATCCTAAAACACAAAAGTCCTTAGTTCTATTTTCATATTTTTTTTAATTAAAATAAAATATACAAATAAGATAAATATACTTGTGCTGTTTCATAAATTGGATTCTGTTCAATGTGCTCTTTAAATGTATCAATAAACCTGTCCAACATTGTTCTGTGAAATACGACATTTTCCAAAATAACAATCGGTCTTCGAACTTTATTCTGCAGATCTTGAAAATCTAATGATTTCAAACGCATGTTGAAGTTTGTACCACCAACGTTAGTTCCATTAACCTGATTCATTGTAATAATAAAAATATTTGTAGTTAAAAATAAATATTTTGTACTCTTTCATATTTATAAATATTTGTTACTCAAAATAAAATTTTACAATGTTACCTTTATATTTATATACTGAACTTCATCTCGTGTAACTGGAGACATCATGTGTGTATCAGTTTTATGTACAATTAAAACACAATTATCTTGGTGAGCCACGTATACTTTGAAAAGTGTTATTTTTATAATCCAATTGTCAATTATAACTATTCGTATCACGCTATTCAAATTTATTGTTACTTTGTCTACACTGAAAATTGAAATATTGAAAATTAATAATATAGAAATTTAAAAAATGTACAAATAAGATTTACCTTCTGTATTCCAAATTAATTTTACATGCAGCATGTTCCCAGGAATATTCTTCTTCATTTTCATTTAAGCAATTGTACAAAGTTTTTATATCTTTCGCTAAGGGATGATTGGCCCATTTATCTTTGGACCATTTGTGAATTTTTATCAATGACAAAATCGGGGATATCAGTGAACACAGGGAAAAAAGTATCCAAAAAATGTGACCGTGTCTTAGCAGCATTATTATTTTGACACTGGCAAAATAATGCAGTCCTAATAAGTAGCCTGCAAAAAAATTATTTATGTGATTTTTCGTATTTTTAATAAATAAAATTGTATACAGAAAAAATATAAAAATTATGTTTTTTACCTAAAGGCATTAAGCTGTGAACCAACAAAGTTATTGCGGTTCTTCGAATGTGGTACTGAATAAAATCTGTGTTTTCGTTGCCCAAAAATTTGGAAAAAATACACGGGATTGTCACACCAGCAGAAACAAATTCTGTTGGAGGATAAATAATGCAGCCACAAAAAAGACAATAAAATAATGTAAAATACATAAAATATGAAGCCATTTTGTTTATAATAATTGTTTTATAAAACTTTTGATTATTGCATTTTTTATTGTTGACAAATACTTTTCTTTTCTTTTTCAAATAAATGCATAATATTTGCAGTTACAGGTACAGTAAAACTCATTATTAAAAAATTAACCACTTTTTTTATTAATTATTAAATTTACAGTAATATTAACTTGTCAACATTTATTTACAATAACATAACCTATATCTTTAGTAATTAATATGACACTAAAGAAAAATTTTAGTGACCATAACATTTTTTAATTTGACAGCCCTGAGTCAAAAGAATATTTGGAAATAAATGTTTTATAAAAAATACAACAATAATAATCATAAATAAAAACATAATTAATTTCAAAATAAATAAACGTTTGGCTTTTGAAAAGACTAAATCATTTTTAAACAAAAATTGTTATTCAAAATTTAAGAATTATATACATTATAAAAACTTAAGAATTTTAATAAATATTTTTACTTTTTTAAGTGTTATTTATATGTATATTTTTAAAGTAACTAGATTATATTATTGAAAAGTTGGTAAGCTCGAATTGCAAATGGAATCATGCTGTGTTGATATGTTTTGTGAGTCGCAACATCATTGTATCACTTTTCAAGTCAAAATAAACAAGAAAAAAGATGAAACTCTATAGAATTATATTTTTATATCTGTATATACTAGTTGAATTGAATTATGCCAAAAAAACGAGAGATTCTTATCGCGCTGTGGTTGTTATTCATGGTGTTTTGACAGGCAGTGATAGCATGGAATTAATATCTAATCGAATAAAAGAGGTAACTTGAGCAGACGAATAAGTGATTAATATTCTTTACGCATGCGCAAACTGTTGTCTTTGTTGTTTTGCTTTGTTTTGAATTCAAGTGACACACCGTAAAACAAAAGAAATACCTTATATAAACAAAATATACTTATTATGATTCACAAAACATTCATAATTTAATTTAAAATAACCAATTTTCCGATCATTTTTATACGAATTATTATTTAAAAATAATGACGATTAGTATCAATTGTACTTTTATTATTATTGAAAAAGAATGTGTAACATGTTTTCATAATAATATGTCAGTATATCATTTTTCCTTATCATTATATTATAAAATAAGCCTATGTATTAGCAATTGCAAGAATTATTTGCAAATAAAAAGGAATACTACATTTTGAATACTAAAAAAAAAAAAAAACAATTCGTAGTATTATAGAACAAAGTGCAAAAAAAAGTTTAATACATCCTGCAGTAAATTTATTTTAGGTTTTATGGGTCTGTTAAAAAAGAAAATTGGTTTATAAAAAATCGTGTGCAAAAACATCAAAATTATTTGGAATAAATACTTTGTAATTAAAATTATTGATTCTATGAATTTTACAGAAACATCCAGGGACCCAAATTTATAACACAATTCGATATGCCGGATGGAGCAGTCTCGAAGCAATGTGGAAACAAGTCGAAGAAATAGGAACCGATGTTATGTCGATAGGGGCTGCCTTTCCCGAAGGAATAAACTTGTTAGGATACAGTCAAGGTGGTCTGCTCGCCAGAGCCATTTTACAAAGATTTCCAGAACATAATGTTCGAAATTTCATTTCACTGAGCTCACCCCAAGCTGGACAATACGGAAGTATGACATCAAATTATTTATTTATGATAAATAAGATTTTATCCCATTGTGTCTACTCCGTTTTTTCTACTTCATTTTTTCTAATATTTTTTTTTCTACTACGTTATTATTTTGTAATATAATTTTTATTTTATAAAAAGATTTTGTTTTAAAATTTTGAATTATAATGTTGCTGTTTTGTTAAAATTGAATATGATATCCGACATCTTTAAAATACAACACAATTTTATCTTTTCACTGGAATTTTATTTTTATTTTTTTTTTACTTTTTTTTTATTTTTATTTATTTATTATTATTACATTTAGATATCTTTTCATGGTAAAAGATGGTAAGCGTATCTTAGAAAAGATGCTTTCGACATTTTTTGCCAAAAAATATCTAAACGTCTTCAAATAAAACGTTTGTTTTTTAATGTTTATACTGAATAACGTTATGAATTCAACGATCTTCAGTTTGTTGTCTTAATTGGGACCTTTCTTTTTTAACTCCTTTGTCCATATCTAGATCTCGAATCATGCTTTTCAAATTTTACATAAATCAATTTTTTTTATAAACTATTAATTTATTCATATTTATGTATTTAAAATTTGTAAATTGTAGAAACGTACTCAAAATTGTGTAAAAAATATCAAAATGTTACAGAAACTAAAAATTTATGTCATTATTTAAATGTCAAACTGTTTTGTTTGTATGTCAAGTTGTCACATCATGTCTTGGTTATCATAATCGAATAATAGAAAATCATTAATTAGAAAAAAAATTGGTAGAAAAAAGAATAGTAGAATAATAGAATATTAGAAAAAAATGAGCGTTGAGAAATTTTATGGTAGAAAAACTGGAGCAGACAAAGTGGAGCACTACCGATAAATAAAGATAATATAAAAGATTTAATTTGTATTAACTTTCAGCGAAATTTCTGCATTTAATATTCCCAAATTTGGTATGCAAAACTGCTTTTGAGCTGTTTTACTCGAAAATGGGACAGCACATAAGTGTCGGCAATTACTGGAACGACCCGCACCATCAAGTAAAAATAAATCATGTTTATTTTATTAAAATCACATTGAAAAACTTGTGAATAATGAATATAAATTATTTCAGAAACTCTACTATGATTACAGTAAATTTCTTCCGTTTATAAATAATGCAAAAGAAACTTCCAACACAACGGCTTTCAAAGTTGGCCTTACCAAGCTGGAAAAGATGGTTCTGATTGGTGGACCAGACGACGGTGTCATCACTCCTTGGGAGAGCAGTCAGTTTGGCTACTACGATGCAAATGAAACCGTTGTTCCCTTGCGAGACAGAGACATCTATAGATATGACAAAATTGGTCTGAAAACTTTGGACAAGAAAAAAAAACTACTGCTCCATACTATTCCTGGGATAACCCATGATGGCTGGCACAAAAACATATCAATTGTTGATGATTTTATACTTCCATATTTGGATTGAAAAAAAAGAATATCGAGTGTCTTTCAATACTCCAACCCGGTGAAAAAATGATATCGAATTTCGACTGACTTATACAAACATGATCACTTTAATGATCTTTTATAAAGGACAATGTGTTTTATTCTAGTAACAAAAGTGTGTAAATACAAATTTATTGTAAATTAAAATTTTATATAATCTTACATGTTCAATTAAAAAATATTATTATTAATCAAATCTGAATAAGAATTTTAGTATTTAATTAATAAATAATACAAATCATTTTGCTTATAAGTTCGGTATAAATGACTTTTTCGCTCAATGTTTACGGTGAGGAAAAGGAAAAGTGACATTTAATTCAAATTATGTCATATTACCGCTACCGCTCTTGTAAGAAAAAATATCATACTTTACTGGTGAACGAAACGCCCATTTGCTTCACAAGTAAAGTAATATACTATTATTTAAACCTAGCAAATATGTTTTATCAGCGTCTTTTTTGTAAATTAATTGTATTTTTATATTCAAATATTCAAATTAATTTATTTAAATTGTTCAATTCTCCTACAATTGTACTTACAATATTTACATCCAAGGATATCAAACATCAGTTTACTTTGGTACAAATTGCCATTTTTAACTTAACTATAAATTAAACATATTAAGTATACAGTAAAGGAAATCTAAGATCTTAAGTTGCACATTAACGAGAGCTAAATAAAATTAAAACAAATCTCAATTATTTTTCAGTTAAAAAGGTTTTCCGTTAAAAAATCTCGTAATAAGATCCAACGCCCATTTAGGTTGGTCCGCCGGCACCATGTGCCCGGCATTCCTGACGATCACCTCGGTGAGTTTATTCGCCGTTTTTGTATAGCCCGCCAGCTCCTGGTCGACCTTCCACTGTTTCCTCACCGCATTCCTGTACTTCTCCGCGCCCGACCACTTCAGCTGCTGCAAATAATTTTCCGTCAGCACGTAGCCCACAACTATGTCCAACTGTCCATTGTAAATCAGCACCCGGTACTTTTCCAGCAAGTCCGTCAGCAGCGGTGCAATGGACTGCAACATGTCAGCAGACAAGTACTTCATGACTGTTTTATCTTCTGTATGAAAAGAGTTATTGCCCACGTGAATAGCGCGTCTGATTTCAGGCTGCTGGATCCACTCGGAAAAGTATTGATCCTTGATCGGATCAACCGTGTAAAGGTAATTGAAATAATTTTGAAATCCCGTGAGATTTGTAAACAATGGTGGTTCCTCGTGCAGATCCGAAAACAAAAGCACGTCGAAGATGTTGAACGCGTCTGCAAATTTTTTGGCTCTTATGAGCTGCGCGATCTCGGTTATGTACTTCTGAAAGAGGTCCCTGCCGTGGAAATCTATGAGACCGATGTTGTATAGAATGTCGGTGTAGTTGATCTGGTTGATGGGGTCGCACAGACCGTTGCCGATGGCCAGACCTTGCAGGTTGATCTTCACCTCGGACTTTTCGTTGTGCTTCATGATTGCGTGTCCGATTGCTGGCACGTATTTGCCAGCGTAGGACTCGCCGGAGACGAAAAAGGGGTTGGCCTGCAGCTCGGGGAAGAGCTTGAAAAACTGCTGCAGGGCCGCAAGTAAGTCGCGACTGACGTCAGACTCGGTGGTGGCGTAGCCTTTTTTGTTGTTTGTAAAACTGAAACCGGTGCCGACGGGGTTGTCGATGTATAACATGCTGTGCGCGATGCTCCAGGAGTATTTTCGCATTTTCAGAGTCTTGTTTTGGAGCACTGTGAAGGGACCGTGCTCAGCAAACAGACCGAACATGGAAGTTGCTCCAGGTCCGCCTTGCAGCCAGAGAGCTACTGGCGCATTTTTTGGATTCATCTAGAAAAACAATTTTGAAGTTGATTATTTTGGTAAACTAGATGAAACGAGTTTTTGTAACAAACTGAATAAAATGATTTTATTTAGAAAAAAAATGTTACAAAGTTCTTAAGATGATCAAATTAATAGTGTAATTTTTTATATTACTAAAGTTTAAAATTCTTGTTTTGCGTAAAAATTAAATATTATCAATATACATTTGATCAGTTTTTTGAAATTTTGTCAATTTTCAAATGTGACAGATAATTTTTTAATTTTAGTCAAATATTTGATAAAATTTAACAATGATACTTACAATCAAACGAAGTTTTTTAAAATCTTTATGTCCCGAAAAAAAGAATTATCTGTCAATCCGCCAGTCTCTTTTTTTAGATAATGATTTTATAATTGTAAATAACTTAACAGAATTATTGTTAACACATATTCTAAAAAACCTACAATTACTATCCGATATTTGAGTTTTTTTTGTTTGTTTGTTTTTTTTTTGGATATTTCATCTAATCGTTTTTCTGCTAAAAAAATTGATTTTTGAAAAACACGAGTTTCTCCATATAATTTGATATTTTTTATAAATCTAGATAACTGTCTTAATTAAAAAAATATATAAATTAAGAATTTTTAAATATTTTTGGTTTATTATAATAATCACCTTAATAAAGTCTATTTATAGAATTTTTTTTAATCAATGCAGTTAAGAAACTGTGAAAACAAAAGACAATAAAAAGATAAATCATTGAAAGATAACAAAATATAAAATGGAAACCTGAGCAGGGAAAAACCAGAAAAACATGTTCGAATTGTAATCTTTGTTAACAGTCAAATATCCAGCATAGCTGCTAATTTCGTCGACTTGTTTGTGTTGAACAGCAGCCTTTTTTCTTGCTTCATTTATTTTGCCATCCTCCAAAAGCGGGGTGAGAAATAGAGGTTCTCCGGTGTCATCGTTCGGACCGAGCGAATAATCTTTGAGTTTAGGATAAACGTTTATCGCGCATATTACGTTAAAAGCAATAATTAGTGTAAAGTTCACTAACAGTAAATTAATCCGCGTCATCGTTAAATGTTGTTCTCATAAAAATCACTTTTTTTTCTCTCTTTTTGTCAGCGGATGAGCGTGTCTTCACTATGTGCCACTGACTATCAAGCTACATAAAAATCACTTGCTAAGCTGACAGTTTGTTTTTGTTTTTTGAGGTTATGATTCAAAGTTTTGGCTCGAATCAAAACAAAGCCAACAATGTCAGACGAATGACTAATTGTAGCCTTTTGTGTGCAGTTGAAAAAACTGATTTTCACCCTCGCAGATGGCGCAGTATCCTAAAAAAAACATTCTATTTATAACAGTAAAAAATTTGAAAATAAACAATTATTAAAAAAAACACAAAATAATTTTTAAGTCTTACAATGTAAATAAATTTAAATTTTCATTGGTAAAAAAATAACTAACAAGCTAATTATAATCTTTTTAACAAAAATAAACGTATATTTCTGTCAATAACCGTTACAATTTAAAATGTTTACCTTTTCATAAATTAGATTTATTTTTAAAAAAAGATCAAGTAAAGATAAAAAAAATTATATTTATTTTCAACAATTTTGAAATCCAAAAAAGTACAATAAACGAAATGGCGCAGTTCTCCAGAAAATCCACCCCTGGCTGCACCTTTCAGTGGTTGTCAGATAAGTGGGGGAATCTCGGCGTGGTTGCTTCTTGTGTGGATCGACGACTAAGCTGCCTAGAAGATGGACAATTAATTTAAAAAATAAATAAAAAAATGAATTAAACAAGTCCCAAAAGAGTGTAACAAAGCCTCGTCTAATTGTCATCAGTTGTGTGATTGATTCGTGAAACTACTCAGTGATAAGCTAAAGGAGAAATATTGTTGGGTGCGTTGGTTGGCTCGCTGGCTGCTGCCTAGTCTATTTTGGTGCGCTGCCACCACCTTCCGATTAACCTCTCTTAATCAACATAAACTTCTGACTTGAGTCAACATGATCAACCCAGAGTGAAAATAACAAAAGTAAAATAAAAAAACAAACTGCAAAATCCAATAAAAAAAGCACCACAGCTCTGCTAACATGGAACTGTCAAACGAAAGCTCGCGACAAATCGCGTCCACTTGTGACCAGAGCTGACAGACATTATTTACAACAATAATTGAAGGGGCTGGCTGGCCAAAAACGGTACGTCAAAATGTTCAAATTTTATTTAGCTATTATATTATTGTGTGTGTGTATACAAATGTATATAACTTGTGCGTTCGATAAAATCTAATTATACTGTGTATACAGTTGTGCTGTTAGCTTTGTTTTAATTGTTTGTAACAAAAATTGCAGGTAAAAGCTGTTATGATGGCTCGACTGGAGACTGACAAAAAATATCGAGACGACGGCTTGGGGATAGGTAGCTTATACAATTTTAATGAGTGCAATTTTGATAACGGCAGCACAATTAATGAATTTTCAACGAGAGGTAATCAGTGCAAGAAGACGTCTTTTTCGGATTTCATTGCAGCCCGAGTAGCCTTTTTAATCAACTTTTTAACTCGAAAAATGGCATTATTGCGGCACAAGTCTGATAATGTTAAAACGAATGTAGGACAATTAGTGCCTCTGCTGAGGTTAACAGTATTCTTTGCTAGTTTGTTCATTATTATTCAACTGTTGCCACTGTCCGAGGCCGCGGAACCACTTGGTAATCCGTACAAAATTTTGGGGGTCTCCAGACACGCCACTTTGCAAGACATAAGAAAGGCTTATAAACACTTGGTCAAAGAATGGTAATCAGCAGTTTTCATGTAAACACTAGAAAATACAAATTTTAAATGTTTTTATTTATTTTTATTACGCTTCTTTTTAATTACTTTCTGTAAATTTTCGAGTGAAAAAATTAATTTGTTAAAAAATTATGATACTATTTACCTAGAACTAACAATAGTATACATTTGTACTATTTTAGTTTGTTTACTAGATGACTTGTAAAATCACTTAAAAAATATCTTTTTATTATATGATGATCTTAATATGCTACTAAAATATAAAATAAAGCTTTTAATTATCAATAACTAAGTTATTTTTTAATCATTTAAAGTGAGTAGAAACATCCTGTTGAAATATTAAGATAATAAATTTATTTTTTTTTAAATTTAATTCATACATAAAGTAATGTTTAAAATTTTCCAATGTTTTATGTCTAAATTTCGAAAAAATTTATTGTGTTGTTTTATTATCAAAAATAGTTTAACAATTTTTCGAATTATATTAAAGATGGAAAAAATGTGTACCATTTATAGTTTTATTTTATTATATATTGTACCATTGATAGGGAAACAGGTTTTTTGGTAGTTTTAATGTAAATTTAAAAAATAGTTTTAATATATTGATACAAAATTTAAAAATTTCAGGCATCCGGATAAAACTGATCATCCTGCAGCAGAAAACAAATTTGTAGAAATAACAAGAGCTTACGAGGTACAAATTAAAAAAGAAATTTAAGTATAATAAAATAAAAACGACAATATTAATAATGAAAAATGTTTTGCAGCTTTTAAGTGATCCTGAAAGAAGAAGGAAATTTGATAATCACGGCATAACAGAAGAAAATTTTTCTCGTCAACGAAGGGATAACACTCATTTTAACATGCCGGATCCGTTAGAAGAATTGTTTACTAATTTTCGACACAATTATCAAAGTAGAGACGTTTCATTTTTCCATCGAATGAGTATCACTTATCGGTAGTTTTTAATTATTCCAAATAATTGTAAATTAAATAACAAAATGAATTAATCAATGATTTTAATAAAAATGATTAATTTGCAGAGCTTTCGAAAATTCAATTATACCAAAAAGTTTTCGCACACCGCACTTGGTACTTTTTTATTCCGACTGGTGTTTTGCTTGTTTACAAATCGAGCCCATTTGGCGTCGTCTGATTGACGAACTTGAACCCTTAGGTGTTGGTTTAGCTACTGTTCATTCTGAGAGAGAATCTGCTTTAGCTCGGAGACTAGGCATACACACGTTACCGTGTCTCGCGGTTATTTTGGACGGCAAAACTAGCGTTTACAAGGAATCTTTGTTTAGCGTTCAAAAAATAGTTGGTAAATGAAAAAATGATTCTATTATTTAATTAATCACTATACAATTTTAAAATTAATCCAATTATGTTTTTAGAATTTCTTCGAGACAAATTTCCATACAAATTAATCAGCAACGTAGACAAAAACAATTTGGACAATTTCTTATCCGGTTGGGTGGACAACAGAATTCGAGCTTTGATATTTGAAAAACGAGATTCAGCGCGACTGCGATACCTTCTTGTGGCGTTGCATCACAGGGATCGTGTTGCTTTTGGCTTTGTGCAGGTAACAATTATTATGAACCTTAGAATACATTGATATTTTTTTACCCAAGGGAATGCATCGTTGGGGTCTTTTTTGTCCAGTGCAAAAATGAATACTTTAAACAAAATTTGTACAGATATTTTACACTTTCCCCTTTAACAAGAGTTTATAAGGCTTAAATATTTGTTGCAAAATTTCTTTATAAAAAAATATAGTGTAATGCAAGTAAAATTCAGTATTGTGGTTTAAAAATTATATCTAATAATACAATCATCAAAAAATCAAACAAGTTTTACCAGAATAAAGTATAAAAGTTGTATTTTAAGGGAAATAATCCGGTTTAAACCACTTGCAACCAGACTCTTAATTTATAACTCAGAAATTCACATTATTTATGTATCTATACATATAGCAAGAGGTATACAAATTACTGCCAATTCTCATAAAAATAAAACAATTCAAATTTGTTTCAAAAAAATGAAAAAAATGTACAATAGTTTTGATTTGTTTAATCAAAAACTGAAAATGAAATATTAAAAATATCTTTTTTTGTATCGTTATTACCCCTACGAGATAATTTTTGTTTTTAAAAATATTTCACTCGTTTTTCTTATTAAATATTACAGAGCTTATTTTTCAATAATTTTGCAAGTCAACAGAATTTCGGTTGACGTTTTTTTTAAAGAATAATTAATTATAAGTTGACCATAAAAAAATTGACCCCACCGTTGTATTCTATCGGGTTACAATTAATTTTTATTACTATTATTAAAAAATATGAATTAATTATTATAAAAACTATTGCAGGTTGGCAAAGAAGAGACTGAAAACATAACTAGTAAATACAAAATTTCTGGTGATCTGGACACATTATTGTTATTCAACGAGAACACAGAAAAACCGATGGCTTCTGTCAGCATGAAGGATATACCAAGCGAAACCATGCATAACATCATAACAAATAATAAATTTCTCATGCTACCCAGATTGTCAAATCAGGCAATGCTGGACTCAGTTTGTCCACCAGAATGGCTGCGACCACAAAAACGTTTGTGTGCAGTTTTGATATCACAGAAAAGTACGATTCATGATTTGGCCAGGCATAAATTTCGTCAAGCTGCTGTGGAGTCTCCTCATAGGTAGACCTTTTAAAACTAATTTTTTTCTACTTTCATTTTTATAATCAAAATAAAAAGTAGGGGAGATGCGACACGGTTGGCGCACCCTATTTTTTCGTTTCTTTTACATTGTTAAGCAATTTGGATTAAACTATTGTTTTTAGAATGAAAAACTAAGTAACTGTTCCAAAATTTGTAACAATTGGTGATTTATTTAATTAATTATAACTAAAAATTGTTTTATGTCAGTTGCGATATAAGCGGAGCGCGCTAAAGAATTGTCTATAAATAATCTAAAATTCATTGAATAATAAAAAAAAAAATTATTTGTGTACCTTATGTTATACTTTATAAAATCCGTTACTTGTTTACGTCGGTTCTATGTCAATTAATATAATAAATAATATAAACAATAAATTGGTCACTGTCGGCTCGGTTGGCGCAGAAATATGATTAAGGTGATGCCGAACGGAAATTTGCTGTCTCTCTCACACTTTTAGTGATATTTCAAATTATTTCTTTATTGTAATTAATTTTGAAAAAACGGC
>JABFPM010000650.1:0-26044 GCA_022817325.1 Idris sp. 1 HC-2018 | reverse complement strand
AACAAGTGCGGAATTTTCCCGCTGATTTATCTTTCACAACGATCATGTTCATTTGCTTTATTGCGGAATATTTATCAAGTTTCCACACA
Source organism: Idris sp. 1 HC-2018 (assembly GCA_022817325.1). Taxonomy (NCBI): domain Eukaryota; kingdom Metazoa; phylum Arthropoda; class Insecta; order Hymenoptera; family Scelionidae; genus Idris; species Idris sp. 1 HC-2018. The sequence goes on along the minus strand of JABFPM010000650.1, from coordinate 25,955 downwards.
TGCATTATGTTTATAATTTAGTGCAGAAGACGGTTACGAAATGTTGTAGAACATTTGTTGAATATTTATTTAATAAATTAACTAAAATAGCATTTTATTTGTACATTTAAAATGAAAGTGTACCACAAAATAATGCTGTCGTGTATCTCACACGAGTTACATAACTCTTTTGAATTTAACAAGTTAATTGTATAGGTGACATACACAAATTTATAAGTTTCTTTTTTTACAGTTTAGAACAAAAAATTTAGTTATTTTGGACTACAGTTTACAAATGTCATAATTTCATCAGATAAACAATCTTTTGTCATTTACATCATGGCATTTCAACATCTGTTGAAATTTACGCGAAATGTGTCCTCACGCCGGCTACCAAAAGTAGAATAATTGTTACAAAATCGCACGTGTTGTTTTACATCTATTGTCTGGCAAATTGTGGCACGCGATTCTCGTAATTGTTAGGTAATCGTCTGTTAAATCAATCTTTGATAGGAAACACTCTCAGTTATAGGCAAATACTTTTGCGGATTATCTAACGTGATGGATTCGCCGACCCACTTCTCACAGTCAACAAAACAAAATCAGCAGGCTGATCTCAATGTTGTTCTTATAAAAGTTGTGAGAAAAAAAATATTGCGAGCGGATGAAAAATAAGTGCAATTGAAAAATTGAGAATGTTGATGAAAAAAAAAAAAACAGAAAAAAAATAAAACAAGAGGGAAGAAATAAAGAGGAGGTCGTGCTGAATGATACAGTAATTTTTTTCTTACCATCTACCCAGCGCCAAGTTCGAGCGGTAATTAGCGGCTCTTTTTGTGCTCCGATCCAAACTAGTTGTGTTTTTAGCTTGTCTTTACGCCTTTCGAGGTTGTTTAAGATGAAAGTAGATGAAATTCCCTTTTGAAACAAAACAATTAATTAACAAATATTAAACTTTTTAAATACAAAAATTAACGTTGTTAATTAAAAAAGTTATTTTCTTTTTCTAAGAATGTAGAAATAATATTAAAATATTGAAATTAGTTATATAATTTAAGGGTTATTAAGTTTTATCAATTTCACAAATTATAAGACAGATTTTATTGCTTTGCGTATTAGCATAAACGTCATAAATATCCAGTATTGTAAATTGTAAGATATCAATCTGCGATTGAATAAAACGTTATGTTCAATTCAAATTCACTGACCTTAAAGCCATGGACTAAATCACCGCCCCTCGAGCGACAATGAGATCTCGCTTCTTTGAAAGACCCACCTTTATTAATAACAAACTCGTAACACGTGCTATTGAATGCTATTAGATCTGCCTCGGCAAGTGTATTGGTGTGAGCACATCTATCGACTGAAAACTCTGCAAAACAAACAAACAGTGATTACTTAACGGAACTATATAACATGATAAATCAATCAAAACATATACAATCCAGCGCAAATGAACTCTTAAATGCTTTCTGATTGAAATTGATGTGAACTCACCATCAGTCGCGAAGACTTCAACTTCGCACAAACTTAAGCTACCTTCGACGCCGACAAGTTGCAAATATACGAACTGCCCAATAAGAGCTCTGGCACATGTAAAAGTCTTTGTGATACCCTCCTCTGAAAAAATGATAAATTGTTGTAAAAACGATCGTTTAAATGCATGTTGAAGATGTTTTTTACTGAGTGCTTTTTTATCTATGTTAAGAGAGAGTTGATAAAATAAGTGTCTTTTATGTGCGTTTACGGTACTGACATGGCACTCGTATTTCATTGATAATCAACAAGACTAGAGAAGATGTTCATTCTGGTAGTCGCAAGTAGTCGTACTCACCTATAGTACCCGGAAACCAGGCACAAAGTGGATTCCTTTGTAATTCTGCGCTGCTGTTGCCAACGCGAATCTCAATATCTTGAAGCGGTTGGTGACCTGCAAAGTCATTGGATGTGACGCAAACCACAAGTATTTCTTGTTAAAAAAAGTTAACACGTTTTCTTTTTCTTTTTTTTTGTATTATTATTATTTAAGTTAAACAATAAGTCGTTACTTCAACAAGACAATTGGAGAATTAAATTTGTTAATTGATGACGGCGAATTTTGTCTTACCACAGCAGCCTCTAGTCGTGACCCTAACGACCTTCACGGAATAAGGTTTAAGGAGATCTACTTTCCACCAAGGACTTGGCTCACTTTGTGTCTCCGTGCATCTCTTCCCATCGTGCTCAGTGCCAAAGTCACCGTCATTCCCATGATTTGCATCGCCGCCCCGAATAGTCGTTGACTGATTCGTGGGCTTTCGAAAGGCGACGTTTGTCCCTGCAAAAAGCAAAGAGTCATTAACTTTTTTATTGACGAGAAAATGTACTTTTATTTTTGAGAATCTGGAAACTTTTCAATGGAAAATGATGAATTCATATTAACTCGAGAAACAAAGCTATCTAAATTTACAACAACAACAAAATAATAAAAATAAAACTACCTTTGATGGAAAACCTATCAACAATGATTTTAGTGTCCTAAAATTCAAGTGAGTTTTCAACAACTTGATCGGAATTTAATCAAATTTGATTGGCAAGAATTTGTTCATTTATCAACTCTTGATTAAAAGCTTGATTTGATTATATATTCTGATAAAAGTTTTTTTTATTTGAAAGTTTGAAATTTATTAGTATTTTAATTGGTTAAGCTCAAGTTTTAGTTATTAATTGTGAAGAATTTAAAAAATGTTTAGATCAAGTTGCAGGGTAACTTGCTTATCGTATTTTTGCAACATGTGACACTCTTCTGGGTGTATGCAGTGATCGGTTAATAAAATGTTAATGAAATGTGATTGGAATAACATGTGTTATTATACATACACCTAGATGAATAGTCCTTTAACTTAAAGAGCATTATAACAGCATCATTAATTACTCGGGCTTAATTATCTTTGTTTATAATTATAAAAATAAGATTTGAATTTTAATAACTTTCTCGATATTTTATATCGCAATTATAATTTTATCATAATTTTTAATCATCATAAAAATAAGACAAAAATATTAATATAAATAGTTAATTTGCGGCTTAATGTAAATTTGTATTATTATTTTTGTTTTTCGTAACTTATCGTTTAAAGTTCATTTTTTTATGGAGGAAAAATAAAATAAAATCTAAAATGATACCATTGTGCACATCTACATTTTTGTTGCATCTATCCGTTAGCATATGATCATTAAATTCAAGTGTGTGCATCTAATACTGCGAGTACTGAACTGGTTTATTTGCAATTTTCAAACCATTTAACGGTATAAACATTTATTTTTATCACCTAATTGAATAGAATAACTTATGAATATACACTCTCCCAGCACTTGATATTTTTTGTAAATAATTATCGACAAAATAAATTCAACTTATTCTCTGAATTGAAAAGTTATCGATTAAATTACAACTTTACTTTATTTATATATTCTAATACCATTAAAGTTATTTAACAGGCAAACTGAACATAAAATGTCAAAATTTGAATTTCATTTTATCAGTGAAAAAATATGCTCTCCAATAAACGTTTCGAATTCCGTTTGAAGTGCTCCTTAATCGTGAAACTCTATTTCAGAAATACATTTCCTTATAAGCTCAATGTTTTTTTAATTGATTAGATAAATATATTATTTATTGTGTTACATAAAAATAATGACCTGCTATTGAATTCAATTAATTTAAAAAATTGATTCCTTATATTATTAAAAAATATTATTCAAATTCAATTAATATAGATAAATTATTATTACGAGTAAACATTTAAATTGCATTGGCAGCCAAAAAATTATAATTATTCCTCACCTATTTTGCAAATCGTGATAAATCTTGAACAGCATTTTGATAATCTAAGCAAGATTGGTCAAGTCACTTGTTAGACATACCAGTGCTAATAAGCAAGATTATATCGCACAAAACGATCGCCATTTACGATTATTTGAATGAGTAATGCGGGATGGCGAATTCCACAAAAGGGTTATCGCATAATGCTCTCGTGGTCTGCCAAGAAAAAAATGGGAGCGAACGAATTCACTCGTTACGATGATCAGCATCGCGTAATTTATATGTGTATACACGTGTCTAGTGCACATACGAATTCTCAGGCGAGTTTGCACGAACGGGGAAAGGATTTCCCATCGGGGCTTTCACGTCATGAATTAACGAATTCAACTATCTCACGATCGGATGAAAAGTATCTTAAGCTGCACGGCACAAGGTTTGTTACTACGTTTGTGTATTAATTGCCCCCCGACGATTGTACAAGTCAAGCTCAGAGGACGTTATTGTCCATTCACTATTAAATGGTCAACAGTAATGATCGTGCTTAATTACATTAGCTAATGAATTTGCATTACAATTTTGTTTTTACATACAAATCCTGCAAGGAATGCACGAGGAGGAAATATATTGTATAAATCATAATCAACTATTGGGACACACCTTATTGTGCATTATTGTATATTGCACTAGTTAATAAACCTTATAAAAGCAATAGTAAGCGTGAATTTATGGAGCTTATCTCAGGCAAATTAATTGTTTTTTATGTGAGTTGTTGGACGTATAGAAGTAATGTTTATAACACGTGTACATAATATTTATATTGATTGAATGGTACCATTCGAGATGAAATTATTATTTATATTAAGTAGTAATAAATAATGGTCTAGAAAAATTCGAATTGTTTAAACGAAAAAAAAGAGTAAGAAAAACTCACCACAAAAGGGCAATTCTCCGTCCCATTTTCCTCTACCATTGCACGATAGTGTTCTAAGCCTGGAAATTACAAATGTTATAAATTTTGGTTTTTCATAGGAAATGATTTTCACTAACCTTACTTAAAAAGTTGTTAGCTCGTACTCTCAACTTTTACGACATACGTTTTTAGCAATTATAATGCAGTAAACACATTTTTTCTGTAGCTTTCTTTTGCGCGCAGTTTAACATTTTAAACAAGAATTAACACTTTACATTGAAATAAAAAAGAAATTACGGTACTTTTGACACAATTTAACAGTTTTTTTGCTTCAAGTTTCCTTAATACCAAACTGCATTGTTAATTACAATTTTCAAGTGTAAAGTGCGTTATTCATACAAAATATAAGGGATTCATTTTAATTGGTGAAAACATCTTATTCCGGCGAAAGTGCAGAAAGTATACTTGTTGACAATTAGACTTTATGGCAACCATTGTCGTGTCCTGTCATCGATGTAACCACATTTATCATTTAATATGTGTAACATGATCAACAGTTTCCGCAGTGGATAAACCTCTAAACAACAAGACTATAATTTCTTATAAAAGGAAAGAAAAAAAAATTATACACACGGAAATTAAAGGACAAAATCAATTATTATATGTAATATCATGTTCAACTGTAGTTATGACTGAAGATGTAGATGTTTGAATCTATTTAAACGAGCAATTAAAAGTAGTAAGATAATTTCACACTTCTGTGTAATTGAAACAGACGTAATACGGGTCTTCAGAGATGCTAATTATGTGGATAAGTTGATTGTCTAGTGGGGACTATTCAGGATACGTCAGACCGTTGCTCGACACAGCTACTTTTCTTATCTCTCGCGGCGTTCGAAAACGTTTGACGTTTACCGTTGCACTCTCCTATCCCGACACGATAATCGTGAGTTTGATTGGTATACGGTAAACTTGTCGGATTTTTGTCTTACCCGAATAGCTCGTAGCCTGCATCGCAAGCGTAACTCGCGATAGTTCCAACCTTCAGAGAGTCGTCTGACAAAGATACCTTGGCGTTCATAGGAACAGCTGGTCGACCGCATTTCGTCCCTGAAAAAAGACACAAGTTCAATGAACCGATCTCTTATCTAATATATCGTTTATCGGTCTTTATATGCTACTGATTTATTCAAATTATTCAAAGGTGTAATTTAACGACACTATTAAAGACCAGATTACACTTAGCAAAACTTAAACGCTTATTAGTTAACTGTTATTTACAATAGAGAAAGAAAATTAAATGCAAATTTGTATTGTCGACAATTATGGCGGATAATTATTTTCATACAAAATGTTATCTAATTGGAAAATATTAATCAGTTTCTTTTTTAGTTGTTTACTTTCTTGATTTAACTTCAATTCGAAAAGTCTATCGTTTTGCAGAAAAAAGAAAAAAGCAACATGAAATGAAGAAAGTATTAAATCGATATGAACCTAATACTTATTCTGATTTCTAAAGTTAGAATTAACTATAAAAACCTCGTGAAACAGCCACGTGTGGTATATTCTTTTGTATTATAATATAGTGACAGTATACATAAAACTCGTGCTCTATTATTCCACTTTCTTCGATGGGCGCATTGGTTGGAAAATAGGAATCTTACGCGTGAAATAGCGCTTTCGAAATGATTGCACGACAGATCATTTGCAACATTGCTTCGATGAGTAGCTTGCTCACATTTTGCGAATACTGGAAGTGATTTACTTCGTGACGTGGCATTGACATTACTTACAATCAGACCGGATGTCCGTCTATCAACTATGAGGAATCGATTTGTTTTCTTATTTATTTATGTCACGGGCAATATTGGTCAAATTTAAATTACTAAACTTTTTTACGTTTACATTTCGTACTAAAAACTTATTTTCAACTTTAGACCCAGACTTATTGTTTAATTACATAGCAAATTTAAAACTTAGAATATTCAGAAATGTGTGCACATTTATATTCATTGAAGAAATTTCATAAAATTCTCTTTAGATGAACAATCTATCGTTTATCATTTCTCATCAATTATTTAATTACGAAAGTTTCACAACCAAGTAGACGGCGGCTAATAAATGCTATTCCGCAATTAGTCGTCATAAATGGATGGGGAAAAATGTAATTAAACATTTTCTCCGTGAAAGAGAAAAGTAAGACAAAGATGTCAAGGCATGCTGTCTATCATCGGAGAAGTATTTCCCGTTTTCTCAGTTCCTTCGATTAGAAACGTTTTTTCTTCAGTTTGGGTGATTCGCATTTTCTATCGTTGCTTTTAACTCGCGAAACGTCTGACGATATCTGCACTCCTCCTTTGGCCTTGGTCGAGATCCCACGCGACTAACATTACTCGAATTCCGTTGTTTCTTGATTTTATGTCGACCTTACATTCACATGTTATGTACGAATCATCCTAAACGTTATAACGGTTCCAAAATTTAGGATCAGGAAGATGTATTTTGAAAGAAATTAATTTATGGCCTAGAGTTGCTACATTTTATACTTTTTTGATTTAAACAAAATATTATTTGAATTTTTTTTCAAACCTTTTATACCCTTTGCATACTACAAAATATAAATTAAAAGTCAATCAGATAACGTTGTAACGTATTTGTAACGTACTTAAATAAAAAGTAGTACTTTTGAACTATTATAACGAGCAATAACACCTTATGACAAAAAATTGTTTTTGTAGTAACAACATTTAAGAATAAATTCCACCGAAAAATAGCAATATCGATTTTGATGTTTATAAAAACATTACAAATCAGTTAATTGTACTTGAAATCCTACAGATGCAAAAATCACTCAAAATTTGACATTTTTTACTTCTATACCTCACTTCTCTTAAAGCGAGAATCGGTCATAATGATCAAATTCCAATGGTCCCTAGAATCTAGCTATAAGCAAAATATACTGCAGTTCTTTTCATGTAGGATATGCATATAAGCATGTCTTACGAATCTTTAATTTTCGCTTTATCAACATTTTATTTGAAAAATTCCTTAAATTACATTTGTAATACATTTTTTTAAATTTTAATGTGCTTTTTTAAAATTGACAAAGTTCCCATATAATTGGAAAAAGTAAAGTTTTCGAATTTGTTGATTGTACATGTATTAATTGTTCCAACATTGTTCGCAAAGAACTAAAATTTGTATTTTCTTTTAATGAACTTTCCCAAAACCATACCAAAACAACTAAAATCTAGTTGTTAGAAGTTAAACAAATTTCGGTTTTGTTTAATCAATACAACGTATCAAGTTTTGACAATAAATGTTTTTCAAACAAATTTGCAAGTAGATGATTGAAGTTTCTTTTCTCTTTGTTGAAATTTAATTTTCGATGGAAGTTGACAAAGTTGTAGCACTCTGAAAATTAGTGGCATGCACTCATTTTTTTAATGAGTGTAATAGATATTTTATTGATTTTGTATAAAAAATCCAAATTTAAAAGTAAGTGGGACAAAATAACTGAAGGACAAAATGGCATTTTCTAATTTAGTTCAAAATTATTGTTTTTTTTTCCTTACAAGATATTGACTGACAATATTTTTTAATATTAAAACAATATTTGTAATCTATGCCTTAGATTATTTTGTTGCAATCATAAAAAAATTGTTAAATGCTAATAAAATTCTAAATAATTCGTATGTATGATGGGGCTATGTGCCTGAATGATCAGGCAACACAGGTGGGAGACCATTTCGCGTAGTAAACAGTTAAATGCTTAGAAAATTATATAGCTAAAAATATGAAAATATTAATTAATTAATTTTAATGATAATATTTAATATAAAATCAAATACAATATATAGTTTGTTTTAGCAAATTTCTACATTATAATTAAATTTTAATATAAAAAAATTAAATATCAGAGTTACTATTTAGAATGTTGTTTACTTGTAAGCATCATGACCTGCCACACGCAGTTAGTGAACTTTTCATTAGAGGGAGAAAGTACGTAGATGCATAAGCAAACTGCAACGCAAGAAGGAAGTCAAGTCATTTGTAATAAGCATTCTATTTAAATGCATTATTGTTTGTAACTCTGAAATATAATCATTCAAAGTAATAAATATGTATGTAAGAAAAATAACTGAAGTTCACGAAATTAATAAATTTCTTACAAAATTTGCTTTCAGATCTTTCATATTATTTCATTTTTGTATAAATTATTCCTAAATTGGATAAAAAATTAATTTTTTCCGAATTTTGCTGGAAAACAAAAAATAGATAAAAAGATAACATTAGTGAAGTTAATAACAAACAGAGAGATATGCGTTTTTAAGCACGAATATCATGTAAAATGATGTAACTGAAGTAGCAAAAACGAAGTTATTTGGACAATTACGTAATAATGTACAGCTTTATTTAAGTGTTATTTTATCCAGAAGTTAAATTTAATCGTAACTTGTGTTTTTATGATATTTGTACATTTTCCAGCGGAATGTTATACTGCTTATTCTAAGAAGTTAATTCTTTTCCTTTTTTTACATCTTCTTTTTCACTTCTCATAATTGAACTAATAATTCTTTCAACTGGAATTTGTAATGCAATCAGGGATACTGTGACCTGTAACATTTTTGAAATTACTATAATAATTCTGCGAACACAATTTCACAGTTAGTTTGTGAACAAACAAGCTCACGTGTTGTTAAAACTGCTGTATGTATTTTTGTCACAAAAATTCATTACTGCTAATTTCCTAACTGGAGTTAGAATAATTGTAGTCAATCGTGGCGAAAGTGCGCGCATATTAATTTTATCAGGACATCTTCTCACAATTTCTTATATGCAAATGAAGGAAAAAAAAATTGCAGACAAGACAAAGTGTAGAATCCGTAAATTAATTGTCTGCGCTTGTAGCGTGCGAACACGCGTGCAGCGGTACCTCAAAATTGTGGTTTTAAGGAAAGCTAAGGTCAGCATCCGCAGTGGATAATATCGCAGTGTTTAAAAAGCTGAAGACGCGATCATTAATATTGAATGAATCCCACGCGATTTTCTCACCTCAGCTCTTTCACGCAAACGATAACGAACTGCTTTCACTCTGAATCGATAATTACTACCTTGTTTATTCTACTTTGTTGAAAACTCCATTAGTGTTAATGACAAAGCATTCCTTGTAATGATTAATAAAATAGGACCACAGTTGTGTCAAAATTAAATGCATTTTTTTGGCAATAGTTTTTGTTTTTAAAAAAGAGGTTTAGTTTCCGCATTTAAGCAGTAATTAGTGCAAACATGAAAACAATTTTGCAAAGAATTTTTTGCATTGTTTGTAGAAGCAAATGCTGCAATTATGGAACATTTGAAAGAACCCAATTCTGTGACTATTTTTTCAAGCAAATTGAAATGAAATCTGAATTGTAAATATTGTTTAGTAAGCTACTTTTACTACAAAACTCGAGTCATAAAATGATTGTAAAAGTTAATGTTTAAACATTACAAAAAGACATTTGCATCATTCTGGGAAATCTGCTGAAATAAAAAAGTTTAAGAATGATTTGTCAATACACTGTTATGCATCTGTTAATAACTATTCTAAAAAAAAGAACTAACTTTATAATAATAGTTTTCAATTTTGTATATATTTCAGAGCAGAGCAGTTACTTTACAAGTACACTTTACTTTATAAAAATACATATTTCTTTTAACGGAACTACACAGTTGAAGAGTAATTACAAAATAAAAGAGAATCATGTGTTAATTATATGTCATTCATGTGCCAAATTTGAAATGCTTATGCTAATATATCATAACGGTGTACCCGTTTTTTGAACATAAGCTAATTTCATGAATAAAAGATTAAAAACTGAGTCGTTAATATTATTTTTCTTAGTGTACAAAATAAAGTTTCTGTTTTATTCAAAATCAAGAAATGTTTATCGAAATAACTGGTATTTTCCTTTGTTCGGCAAAAAACTCGTCAGGTATTTTTGTTGACTGAATCACACATGGTCTGAACCGCGACGCATAAAAAATCGGGCGGCTGTTAATTTCACATGCCCGAGGTCCCCGGCGTTCGTAGGGTCTGGGTCACTTGGTTACACAATTCCATAGCCGAAATAACGGCACTTCGCTTCAGAAATACCGGTCACCGGTATGCTGCTCCAGTACGAAACTCCTCGTTAAATTTTGTCACGACCGGATCGATATGTTCGATATGTTTATTGAGGCTATGTCGAAATGTTATTAAGCAGTGTCTACGAAGTCCGTGTACTGGATATTTATTATGACATAAGAAGGCAATGGCCCTACAAATATCCCGATCACGTATCTTCGAGTTATTGTTCCTGGCAGTGTCACTTTGTTTTCGTTTATTTTCTAAGCAGGTACCGTTAGCCAAACTGGTAATACTTTGATTACGATTGTTACAACAACAAAAATGAGAAGCATATTAATATTGAATTTCAAAATTGAGTTTAGTAGCAACAGAAATGGAATCGTGGCCTACTTTCAGCAAAATTTTTATTAGTTTTATCGAAGATTGAGTCTAATCATGCACATGCAAAATCGCATTACTCTATTTGTGAAAGTGCTCTTGTTTATCGTTACTCATGCTTTAAATATTGAATATACTCGAAAAAATACCTTCTCTTAATGAAATCATTATTTTTTTAAATTACAAGGAAACATCGAAACTGTAACGCACTCGAAAAACAGTAATTGTACGATTCTTACATAACATTACTGTGTAAGATTTACTATAATCTTCCAAGACCATGCATATGTAACTTTGATTTAAGGTTGCACACTCTTCATATGGATTTTAATTCCGGACTTGTTTCGTAACGATTTTCAAGATTCCTTCTACAAATGCAGAAAAAAATGTTTTCTTAAAATTCTCAAGCCTATCATTTTCGTTTGCAAGATTTTTCTCCCCACATCGTGGTATTTACAGTCGGTTTATATAAGACCTAATTAGAACCGTTGAGCGTGAATTTGATTTTGCATTCACTGTAGCTAATTTATAGCATTATTAGCGTATATTTTTTCTTCTACTTTGAACGCATAACTTTTGCGATGAATGAAGAAAGGAATATCGTTCGACACGTAATCAATTTATCAATCAATCTTTGTTAGCTGCGCTAGAACAACAGAGGTTACTTGTGACATGACTTCCTTTGGTCAAGTGTACAGACAAGTTTGCTCGACAGACTGTTAACAATGCTCTGCTAATTATTCTGTGTGCAAGTGACAAAAAGAAAAAAAAAATATAAAGACTTTCAATTTATTTCTACCTCTGGCACGACGATTTCCATTAACTTTAATCAAGAAATTACTTTCGACATTCGATTAATAATTACCATTATGAGCAATGCCATCGAAAGCTGTGTTTCGTTTATAACCAACATGGCAATTGTGACATTACTCCACTTCCAAACCATAATTATCTCGAGAGATCTAATCTTTTACCCGATCATTAGCATAATTTTTGAAAAAACATTTTCCGCAAAATTATTACAAATCAAATAAAGTCAAGGAAGAGAAATTGAAATAAATTTATTTACAAAGTGAACCATTTTTGGAGCGGCTCATTTATGAGTGCTTGACTTCCAGCGAAGTTATGAATTACAGTAGTAATTGAACAAAGAATCGGAAAACTTTTACTTGCAAACATCCTTTTCTGGACTGTTAATGGCCTCTTATTAAGCATCTCGGGTACAAGAATGGGATCTACGTGTAAATTTCTCGGAGTTGGTGTGCGTTAGCGCGTATATAAACGATTGTCCAGGAAGGTAGAAAGTAGGTGTGGCCAAGTATATCGCACGATCGAGGTCGATACACCGAGGATACACGATATCACCGGGCGCAGGCGTTGCCGCGAGAGCAAGTATTGCCGCAAATAATGCTGCTTTTGTGCACGTTTCCTGAGCACAGCGCGAAGATACAATCGAATTATACAGACGTGGCCAAATAAAGATTTTGCATGCTTTATACGATTGTTTCTTTGATTGTACTGTGCCTCGCATCTGGGCTTGCAGTCGTTCAAAGCATAACTGATTTGTTAATTTTGTTTTTGTACATAAATAACGTTTAATTTGCATCGAAGTTGAGAAACAGCGGTCGAGTTTTTTGTGATTCTGCCTTTTTGATAAGACGCTTGATAAATTGGTTGAAAATACTGTAAGTTTCTTGATACGAAGAAAAAAATTAGTTTTAAATTAAATTTATTTGTATAAAGATTGTTCTTAAATTTATATAAAGAAAGATTTTATCCAAAATTTAACAATTAGATAAGAAACAAATTACGAAATTTTCAATTGAAAGTGAAGAATTTGTTTTAATCTTTATGTAATTTCGCAGTTTACCTTCGTTTGAGTCTACGATGAATCACTTTAATCCTCGAAACTAAAATTCATTCAGATTATGTAGAATCTTTATGCAGCATTATTAGTATTAAGATAATGAAAGATGAAAGGAAAATGAAAATTGACTTCGAAGAAAAGATTACATTTTCTAATACTGACAATTAATGGCTACTTATGTGACAATTAAGAGTTTAAATTAAATATTGCAAAACAAAAATATTTACTTATAAGTATCAATTATTATTTTATGACTAGGTATTATTAACAAAAATTTCTAATTCATTAAAAGGCTGCACCTTAATCCTGTATACTAAAGACCTATATTTTTTATTTGTGTTGTCATCTTTAAATACACACGTTTATAACCTACCATCATAAGTGTATTTTGTTCTAAATGCATATTAATAAATAATCATAAATTATCATAAATATCAAATTACTACAAGTACTGTTGCTGGAGGAATAAATGCAAATGAATGTGCGTTGTAAAGAAAAGTGTAATTAGAACATTCAAAGGAAATGTGAAATATAGGAAACTTTTTTCATTCACTTTATTCATATTAAAGACGGAAAATGAATTTTTATCTCAGAACTAAGGTTGTTTCATGTGAAAACTACTCGAACCGAGACAATAATATTATTTATGATGAAAAATAACAGCAGCTTAAATCTGACAGTTGTGGTTCATATAATCAACGCGATAAATCTTTCACTATTTATAAACAGACTAATTAACTAAAAAGCAATAAATCAGTATTGTATAATAAATTACTTCTCGCGGTTAATATCAAATATTGACCAATATTTCATAATCGAAATTCGTTTCTGAATTCAGAACATTAAGAAATCTCTAAAAATCTGCGAGTTGCTGATAATTTCTAGTTTCACGCCTGATGTTTCTCACAATCGGCAAGTTCACTAAAGAAATGCCCGACCTAAACACCAGGATTACACAGAAATTTATGAACACATGATAAAACCTTTTTTGATATCTCTGTTTTGCATTGAGTTGTACGCAGTTGTGGAAAATAATAAATCTGGAGCAATTTGTTATTATTATTCACAGTGCAATAATAGACACTTTTCAAGATTATTTGCGAATGAAGTATTAGTAATAAATTAAAGTAGTTTTGTAATTTCTCACGAATTTAAGTTGATATATGAAATTGAAATGATTTCTTATAAAATTCTTGTCGCTCATTTACAATGTGTCGTGTAGTACGATATATTATGGCTTGTGTTGTAATTATTTCACTTTAGTTGTTTTAAACTTAGTAAATTTTATCGAAATTATCTTAACGTGTAAGTTATAACAAATTAGATTTCAAAAGAATTTATAATGTACTATACAAAGGAGCAGGTTACAGTCGACCACATCAATTTTCTTAATTAATTTACTTGTTTCTTTTGGATTTGAAATCAACAAGTATTTGAATAAACAATAGGTTTGACGATTGCATTTAAACTGCAGATCTAAATCTAATTCATCAACAAAATTTGCCTTTAATCGGAGCACATGTTTAGCTTCGTTACAGACCGGGAAATAGTAACCATATGCGGTGTCTCATAATATTCATGCTTTCTCAATCCCATTGTTTAAGCAGCGGCATTTCGCGACTGCCTCCTAACTTTGTTGCAACACTGTCTGTGCATCTATCTTCACTCGAAACTGAGATATAAACTTGTATACCACCTGTTTTTTACTTTAAGTTAACTACTGATCAGTTTCTGAAAATTAATGACCAATATTTGCTTAATGTTTTAATTTAAATGCTTGTATATTTGAAATTCTTTTATTAGGGTTCACTTCTCAGAGAAGAAATACAATTTGTTACTTTTTAGGATGAAAATAATGAAAGACTATTGTTTTCAAAAAATATGACTAACGCCATCTGATGTTCTGTAACATTGTATGAAAGAGCTAGAGACATAAGTGAATAGAACTGTAACCGGTTCTTGAATGAAAAATTATTCAACAAGTTAAGAACATTGGAAGTAATTTATATATGGTGATCTAGCCATTGAGACAATCTGAATAACTTTGTTAAAACTTGAAATAGAAATATGCAGAACTTGATAAATTTGACAATATAATTATTTATTTAGTTTAAGTTCAATAAACTATAGAAGAGCAGTGTTTTCAGAATCTAGTTTCATGCGAAGTTTTATGTACCATTCATGTACTACTTTATGTAAAAGTTTTATAACAAGAACTTATTAAAATGCTTTTCATTAACAAATACATCAAATATTATATAATTTTAAACACTATTATAACCAAAATTAAAATCTTAAGGTATATTGATATAAATCTAATTTTGAAACAAGAATTAATTTCGAAATTAATTTCTTTTTTAATTAAAAAGTTGGCTAATAATTACTTTTATTATTTAATACGTATTAGTTTGAATGGAATTTTTATGTTGTTATAACATAGCTTGTAATGATTATATGTCGATACCAAATCAGCATTTTTCTTCTTGTGACAAAAAATTATGTAATTACCAGTAATCAATTTTAAACTTATTGATATTAGAACAAGATTAATGATGTTTAAACTTTAGTTTACTTTTTCTCAGTCACGGAAAAATAAATAAGTTTTTTTTTGGCAAAATTTAAAAATTAACTGAATACGAACATTTTATCAACGCAGACATTTTTTGATCAATTGAAACATAATTAACTATTGTCAATGCATTCTGTTCATTTATATAACTAAACTTGTCTGAAAAAATGAAGATAAATCAGATTTGCATAATTCGGTTACAATAATGACATAATACTAAATCAATAGTGGCAAAAATTAAATGTCCACGGCTTTCTCCACTGATAATAAATCTTCTCTAATAATTGTCGAACATATTAATTGATTATGCATAAACGCAGTTATTTGATTTGAAATTTATCGGCATTGCAAAACTTTGTACTTTATTGTATGCGGATAGACAGTATTTTGGTTTTTTTTTTCGACGTTGATAATTTGATAAGTTCTCGCTATTAATTGCTGTAGGCGTATGACAAATACTGAATCTTACTGGGTTTTAGTCTTTTCTTTAAGAAAATTACCGCTTAAGTTGACTTATAATCATAAGGAAACTGCGATGAAATACGTGGTGGCGTTGGCAAAAGAAGGCATCAAAGTTTGTTCATCTGTGTTTTGTGAGTTTGCACGTGCAATTAATTGTACAGAACAGTTGTATACTATTAGTCAAATTGTACACTTTCCAGACACATTATTAAATTTTTCTTCTCATATTTTATCGTCATTTATTGTTCATTAGCTTTTTCTACTTGTCTGCAACGAGGAGTGGATGATTTTTTTCAAAAATAACTGATTTGATTTTCGAAATAATAGTATGTAATCAAATTTGTTAACTTTAATTTACTCATTAAAATCAGTACAAACTCTTTCGTAAAAAGAAAAACAGTTTTCAAAGAATGAAATTTAATTGTTATTGTTAGTTTTTTTGACCTAAAAAATAATACGTTTTGTGGTCTGGCATAACCTTCGTATTATTGTTCACGTACTTCATACTTGAGTTCACTTCTAGTTTACAATTCATTTAATACGACGACTTTATATATTGTCATATTTTTATTGTTTACACCACATTTGTACTACAAATTTCAAAGCACTTATCCGTCTTTAAGACATATACTTTATTTATCTATCTTGATTCTCTTTTCAATTCTTTGATGCTTTTAGTTTTATCACAGAACATGTTTAATACTTTAGGATATCGTCAATCTAAGAATTTTGTAGTAGATCGTATTTTACAATTTTCTTTGCATGTCAATAAAATTTTTCCATGACTTCGTCATACTGATATGCATCTTTAATAACTACTTTTGTAGTAATTGCAGTTGATTCGTTGATGATGGGAACAATTCTTTTTTCTGCAAGGTTCTGAAATTACTATACCATTTTATAAGTGTTATAGTAATAAAAAAAAGAGACAAAAAAATACGATTTATGGAAAAATTCTTGAAAGATGACAATTTGTCATGCACCTTTAATAGTTTTGTAAATTTGAAAAATTAAATAAGAAATTAGTTCCTGTCAGTTACTCTATACAGTAGAATTTAAGAAAATTACTAGATAGATATATAAAAGCATATTTTACCACTGCTTCGCAAAATGACGAACTAATCACAAATTAAATAGCATCATTATTTTGACGGAAAATTAGAAAGCTAACGAATAATGGCTGGTTAAATAATAGTCAACCTATAAAATCTTCTTGCACAATCGACGATATCTATCGTCTCTAGATGCAATTATACTCTGCTCCTATGGCCAATATTACTATTCACTTAGTATATCAAATTT
Organism: Idris sp. 1 HC-2018; assembly: GCA_022817325.1. Classification (NCBI taxonomy): domain Eukaryota; kingdom Metazoa; phylum Arthropoda; class Insecta; order Hymenoptera; family Scelionidae; genus Idris; species Idris sp. 1 HC-2018. The sequence goes on along the minus strand of JABFPM010000650.1, from coordinate 8,571 downwards.
TTTGAAACTTCTTTTGTTCTTAACAATATTTAAATACAATAGCCATAATATTTTTCAACCCTAATTAGAATTAAGAAACTTATTTTTATCTTTTTCTCAGATTAATTCAAAAGCTTTTGAAAAATTAACTTTTTGCAACTCTCTTTGTTTCAATTTCAATTTTGTCAACCAGAAAATTGTTGTATATAAGAATCATTATTCATGAGAATGGAGGTTCACATTGTTCACGTAATATTCTTTTTTACATACCTTCAGAAGCAAAACAAGGTTTTTTATTTGTGTATAAACGTAATAACTAAAATTTAAGATTGTTTATAATCTGATAAAAAAGTGTATTGTATATGAAGATATATATATTTCTGTTTTTCTCTTAAATTTATGAGTTTATCTAAGAGCTTGGTTTTTTAAAATAAATTTCAGAAGGAAGTCTTGTGTGTTATTTTTGTGAGCTGTTGTAGATAAAATCTGCAAAATGCACTTGAACTCTTATTTCGCGCCATAACTTCACCTGCGATGTTGCAGCGTTTGGTATTGTCAAGGCTTTACAATAGTCGAAGGAATTATGAACGCTTGGGTGTGTGGGTGGCGCGCTGTTTCACGTTCTCCACTCGAATTTGCCGTGCAGTCGGAATTAAATGTTAAGTCTATCCCACCGCGGTTTATCAGTTTCCTTCTGGATATGTGCCTTCAACTCACCGGTCCGGATTAAGTCTGCAATTATTATGGATGAATGACCGATCGGAAAATTGAAAGACACTGCAGAGATTATTACAAAACCATTATTGAATATGCGTGAAACGAGTTTTATCCCCCTTTTTTCATGTGTATTTATAAATAAATGAATCAATCGTCAGGTATTAAAAAAATTGTACATATAAAGTTAAAAAATTGTACAATAATAATAATAACAGGATGTAGAAGAAAAATTATTAATGAATCGATGCATTCTAGGGAATCAAGGTTATGAATGATGTAACTTATTATTTATCTGGACGCGAATCTTTCACAATACAAGAAAGTGGATTTTAAAGTTACAAGCCGAAGAGGTTTCGTTTTACCACAAAAATGTAGGTAACGAGATATCAAGGACGCGTTAGTGCAGAACGTGTCCTGGAATATTTTCATGACAGGTTCCCATTATGTATGCGCGGATATTATTTCTTACGGCTGAATATTTTGTGACAGTTTGTCTGAGACTTATTACAACGATTGGGAAACGTGTCATATGAGCGAGCTATTAAAATTCAGGCCATATAGTTTCAAATGTTGTGTCGACTGCAGGTGTAACAACATCAGCACCCTTATTTCCGGCTTTTTACTTATATACTTGATTTGTAACTGAACGAGTCGATATAAATAAAAATCGAAATTGATAATTGATAAAATCTTCAATTAAGTAATCTTATGTTAGGAATTAGGATTTTTTTAAGACGTGAATAAGATTTATTTATTTGATACGTAAAGTGATGATTACAAGATTGTGCTTGATTTTTCTTATTTCTACAACACTTTTATCCAGTAATTGTAATTTGCTTCTGGCATGAAACAAGATACATAAATCACTGATATAATTTTTATTAAAATTCATCTGCGTAATAAATATAATTAAGGAAATAATTTTAGCGCGAACGTTTTTTGTAAATTGATTCAGCCTTTCTTGTTGAGGGATAATATTTCAAACAGTATTATATATTTTTTGTTAGAGAAAAACTTTCTTTTTCTTCTAACGCATTCTTATAATATAATAAGTGATACTAATAATCTAGCCCAACATTATATTCCTATAATGATTTTTTTTATAAGTTTTAGATAAAGTTTCAAGATTGCATAATTCCTAGATCGAAAATAAAACTGTAATTGAATATCTTGAGTTTTGTTACATTGTAATATTTGGTGAAATAAAACAATAAAAATTTATATAATTTAATGAACATTTTTGACGCGGTGAAGTTAGTAAAAGTATAATAAGAATTTAGTGTGTATTATTAAAACAAGACAAATTTTATGTAACCTTTTTGATTGCTTTTGTTATGTAAAATGTTCTTCCCTGTGTCACTGTGTAAGTTTAAAGAAACCATTAATTCTCAATAATAATTATCAAAGTGGTAATAAATTTAAATGCTTTATTCAAAACTAAAATTCTTTACATTTTTGAGTCACAAATTGTACAATGCAACATAAATCCATCAGTAACCTTGAACATTAAATTAAAAAGCATTACATCTTTGAAGAATCGTTGAAGATGATTATGATAACTTTATCATATAGAACAATAGAATGGATTGGTCATATCGTTTACATCAAAGATGCATATCACACATGCTTATATTTATCACATGTTAACCTACTTAAATTTACTATTCTCGCGGATAATGAATTTCAAACCGCAATTATCGATTCTTGGAAGATTATCCTAAATGCATAATTTACTAGTGAAAAAAAGTACACTTCTTTTACATCAACTATCGTGTTGCATCGGATAATAATTACAGATGAAAACTTAATGTTGCGAGACAATGACAAGTCTTCAAATGATAAAAATATTTCCTTTTCCGTGAAAATTGTGGTCGTTTCAGCTTGCAAAGAATTGTGTGAGAAATTTTCACTAAGGATATTTCAATATGTGTTGCAACTTAATGTATACTGAAAACTGAAAATTACATATCAACACATTTCGATGTAACGAATGAAATTTTGTAGAGAAAAAAAGAACGTTCTCATTGTCAAATATTCATTTCTGTGAATACATCATTTAAAAGGATTCTTAAACGTTGTACTGATTGAAATAAAAAAAACTGATTTTATTAGATTGCATTATGGTACCGTTGGTGCGTGTGATTTGTGCTGTACTTAAGGTATTCAAATTACCCAAAGAATTAGATAATTAATGTTAAAAACAATTTATTTGACTTTAATGGGCCATTTATTCGATTTAAAGTTACAATTTTTTTATTCTTTTTCAGTTTTGTTTGATATAAAAAAAAGTATCACGATCAACTATAGATTTATTTTGATGATCGTATCTAAAGTCACGTTCTCACACAAGAGGTCTTTTTCTGTAAGTAACAAAACAGTTAATTAATTATCCACCTACTAGATCAACTTGTTTTACTCAAGATTGTCGTCTACTTTATAAAGACTACACGCCGAGAAACGGATTTTTTCAAAGCAATGTTAATTAATATTAACAGTTATTTTAGTTTAAAATAAAACGATGTATAAAATATATGTAATAAATTTTCGTGTTAATAAATTATAATATAATGGTAGGCCTTTATTTACCATAAGGTGCAACATGAAATTCAAATTAAAGTTTAACGAAAGAATTTGCAGCATTTTAATTCTAAAAGTAATTATGCAAATAAGCCTTTTTTTAATAAAGAATGTATTCTTTTTAATTTAAAAATCAAACATTTTTTTATTATAATAACTTCGTTAAACATTTTTCATATATCGAATATAGTCCAGCTAGAAGTGGAAATATATACAATTTAAAGACTTTCTCTCAGAACCGAAACTTTGTCAGATCTAAACTCCCTCACGTCTAACATACTTGTCCTTGAAACTAGTAGTTTTCTCTACCTTCGATGTCCAGCAAACCAGACTCCCAGTTCATTGTAATATTTAAAATTATATATTTGTGATTTGATTGTTAATATTTTTCCAAAATATATATTGATGCAATTATATTTTAATTGTGTTTTGCTCCAAAAATGTCAGATGCTCACCCTGGACACCTGATGTCAGGATGGCCGCGAGGAACAGGAGCAGCAGGACCATGTCTGCACGACCTCGGTGCCCTCGGGTGTGTCACATTGACAGCCTCGAAATAAGCTGGAGAACGCGAGAAAAAGACACGAAGTGCACAATCAAGCGCCGACGCGTAACCACTTGAAAACTTTCACAAAAGCGTTGCTTATTTCTGCCAATCGTTGTTAATAAAACTCGTCAATTCAAATTATGGAGCACTCATGTCACCACCGAATCCCTCTTGTCCGGCGTTGAAATCACCCGAGCAGCGATCATCGTCACCAGGTTTAATGAAGAAAAAAAACCAATAATGATAATTTGCAAGAAAAGTTTAAAATGTTTGCACTGTCAGTTGGCTCTCCCTGCCTCTCTCGGTCTCTGACCAATTGTCATCGTTATTTTGGTAACCGCGACTGCGAGAGTCAACAACCGACGACCCGTTTACCTCGCCGGCCGAACACCAAGTGCCTGCATGCCAGCAACCTCCGCTCTTCTCTTTTCCCTCTCTCTGGCCCTCGAGTCTTTCTCTTTTTCACCGTCCGATATTATAATGCGAAGATAGCGACTATTTTTCCGTTGGTGCAACACGATATTTCGAGTTAGATTGAGACGTTCCTGGGGAGACTGGCTGTCTCACAATGTGACACAACTAATTCGGAAACCGTTTAATTTTTTTGGGCACCTTTAGGTAGCATTGAAAAGTGAAGGTTTCGACTTGGCTTGTGGGATTGCTCGGATTAAAAAGAACTAAAATAATATAGGAAGAGAAACTATGTAGGAAATGAAATGAAATGAAATGACAGAATGTGAATATGAAATAATGGAGTTAAAAAGTGGATAGTATTGGGCAGAAGAATGTGTATATTTTTATGAATCATAGAAGGGTATTTAAATTTATTGATGTCTGAATGTATTGTTGTTGCAACCACGTTGTAACCTAGATATTGGGAGGACAATATCATTGGGAAAAGTTTCTTTGCTATAAATTTTTTGTCCTAAATAATTTCATTTGACAAACATTGACCTAGTAAAAAATTGTTGTGGAGTCAAACGAAAATGATTTATTGTGTTATGAATCATGACTCATGTCTGAAGGTTTTCTGGTTTGATAAGAGACGAAAGTTGTATGAGGTTGAGATGAAAAGTATAACAGGCAATATTTTATTATCAAACAAATTGCGCATTGTACCAGCCAATTTTCAAAATTCCTTTCTTTTGATTATATTTAAATTTTGTTTATTAAAGATGTTTGAAAAACTCTGAAAAACAAAGATTTTGTGTTTGAAATTTCATAGAAAAAAATCTATGACTTCCAAATTGTTCAGAAAATTCTGAATGTTTTATTACAATTTTGTTTTTGTATTTTTAATGCAACTTGAATTCAGTAAACTTTTACTTTGACGAAAAAAAATGTTTCTAATTTTAAGAACAATATAAAATAACTACTAATAAATTATTTGAATAAATAATTATTTGTATATTCTGTAGTGTAGTATAAAATATGTACAATTAATAAAACCATTGCATTTTATACGCTGTAATTTTATGAATTTAAACCTTGTCAGAGTTGACAAACAAATCACAACATCTTAGTATGTAATTTTATGTCTAAACCACGTAATAATAATTATTTTAAAATTTTGCATAAATATATAAACTTAGCGTTTTATTTTTTCGTAATTTTTTTCAAATTTAAATAAACAAATAAACTTTACTTCATTTCCCAAAATTATCCAAAATTTATTCAAGTTTTTGCAATATCCTTATTATATAAATTTAAATTCTACAATCATAAAGTGAATGTAAACGGCTATATTATAATAATTTCTGAAAAATCATGCGAAAGAATTTAATATTAAAATAAATTAGTTGTTTTATTAAAATCATTTTTTTTCCAAACAATGAATTGGAATTTTTAATTTTACATCATAAAATTGCAAACACAAAATTCCACCCAAAGCATGTAATATGGGAACTTGCACTATCTGTAAGTTTGCCTTTAATAGTAACAAATTTGCATGAAAAAACATTAATTCATTGCCGGCTATCATTGAGCAGTATAACAAGTGCGGTAATTCACGCTTATGTAGGAATTGCGAATTTCTTAACGATTTGAACTGCCTCTCACATTTGATGCAGGCTATTTAGAAAGTTTAATACACATTTTACCGAGTAAACAATAAATATCCAAATTTTTAAGCTAATCGCCGAGCAATAAACATTACTTAAAAAGAGCACTTATTATCAGCTCGCTCTGTTACAATAAAACATTTTCAACTTTGCTTGGTAAATATTTATATTTCTTTTTACACTATCGGTTGTCTTTTAATTTCGAAACAAAAAGAATTATTGATGCTTTCAAGAGTATCGTCATCAAAAGTTTTCCTCATGCAAAAAGCATGTTTATAGGAACAGGAAATGTTTTTTGATTATCTTTGAAAAATGATTTCTGAACTGTAATTATGTTTTGTCGGGATATAAGGTCTTGTTGGTTTGTGACTCGTGGTTGCTCGTTGAAGCGTGGCCTTCGACAAAAAAAGTCCGTGGTCAGTGGCGAAGATCGGACTTTTTTTTAATGGCTGCCCAGAGTAGACCTGCACCTTCTAAGCATGTTATAAAAGCCTTCTATAAGGTTACATTCGCTTTACCGTTAAATCTGTTTGCGCTCCTCTCAGATGCCGCGTGCACTCGCGTTCGATCCACTTTAGTCTCTTTACAGTTTATCTTTGTCGCACCCTTGCAGTTGACTTCTGTTTCGTCTCGCTCGAGCCTTTGACTTCTTAACTCTTATCCACTTGGTAGTGACGTCACGTGGCAAGCCAGAGCCCCTTTCACCTTTAGCAAGGTTCAGGATAGTTGAAGTGCCGATATTCAAAAACAAGTTTCTTTATTTGTCAAACATTTATTTAGTTTAATCGACAATATTGTGTTTTATGTGCCTTTACAAATAATAATGCCTTTTCAATACAAATTAAACTTGTTTTCTTTCATCATTTTTGAGACAACATTTTGCAAAATGTCAATCCTGATTGGCCATTTCCTGGATTCTTAACATATGTCTAGCAAGCCAATGTTTTTCAACTTCTTTTTTTTTACAGAAATTAAATCAATCATATCCACAGAAAATGGCAAATTAAATGCTTTTCATTTTTTGTCTATAAAATATATCCATTATTAAATGATCGTGGTTATTAATTCAGTGATTTCAGATACCATTAAACATTTGCAGAAGAATGGAGCCGAAATACAAAAAATCACTACGCATCTGCAGTGCTCTTTTCATTCGACCATAAAATTTCATAACACTGCAAGGTGTAACGACCGATATTTCTGCAAAAGATCAATTAATTATTTAAAAAATCAAATATGATTGAATTATTGTTATTATGACATAGACTCAAATCAACATTTATGTAAACGAAATGTCAAATTATTTCAATAATTATATTTCTAATTATAATCAAAATTATTATAGATGAAGGGAAAGCAATGATTAATTAATCTGTTAAAACAGGAATTAATTAATACGACAATTTTTCCTCTGATAATTGTTTTAACCATGATAAAGATGCGGTACTTATGTAAAAGCCAAATTGTTTTAATTTGGTCTGAGAGTTTAGTAGCTAGTCAGCCATGCTGTAATATAACAAATTGCACGCAGTCAGATGGAAAAAAAGCTAGACAACGAGTATAATTTGACAACAACTGATGGAAATTACTTGAAATTTGCGACAAGAACGTTTGTCAATTACGAAGTCGTTATTTTGCAAATGAAATGAACATGCAAAATTTGGTATTCAGTATACAAATTTAGTTTTCTATGCTCTTACATGAAAGATGAATAACATTAACCTTTTACTCATGCTGAACTCTTGAAGATGGTGCGCACTGTACCGTAAAAATTGCCACACTTACAGATGTGGCTTAAAATCAATAACGCAATTGCAGGTTTTTTACAAGAATATATCGATTTCAAGTAATAACACTAGAAAAACGGACCAGACAAATTTGTTCGGTTTCAGTTTTCAAATTATCCTAAAAATGTTACATGTAATTAGATTTGTACCAAATTTTGTGAATTTTATTTTTTTCTGGTATAGATTCTTTTCTAATAATTTTGAAATAAATATTTTAATAATAAAAAATGAATAACACACCTCCTAATCAGACAGACCAAACTAAGTTTTGTTCGATTCACATTTTTTTCTTCAAATTATTATTAATAAATTCATTTTTTAAATAAATTTCTTCCTATAATTAAAAAAATAAAAAAAGTTAATTAAGAATTTTAGTTTTTTAAGTTACTACAATTTTTTTTTTATTGTACTTAAAACTTATAAGATATGTTCTTACAGTTGAGATGGAAGTATTTAAGTATAACATTCATATAAATATATATGTGTGATATTATTCATAATGTTTAAGTATACTATTTTGCATTAAATTAACGATTATCTCCAAAAAATGATAATTCGAGAACGATATTTAATAAATATAAAAAAAAGAACAAGTTTTCCAATTCTGTCTTGATAGGTACTTATATAAAAAGTTTAGTTCTTCTAGTATTAATGAATATATTTGAAGAAAATAAAACTCAAAACTAAAACGTTGATAGTTATAATTATATTTTCTAGTATTTATCTTCAGTTAAACTTTGACACTATATGGGCAATTCTCTAGAATTTTTAACTTTCACCTTGCCAAATTTTTGAAAAAAAAGTTTTAGCACATCTTAGTATTATGACAATTATCATTTATTATTACTTTAAAATGAATAATACAAAATTGAACAGTAATAAATTACATGCGCGTAATTTTAAA
>JABFPM010000649.1:0-26065 GCA_022817325.1 Idris sp. 1 HC-2018 | reverse complement strand
CACGGCAACTCCCGAAGCCAGTCTGGCCAACCTCTCCTGGAGTTTCTCCTTCTCGTAGTCTGAAGTGGTATCACTGATTTGGTCGCGAATTTGGTCGGCACGTCTGTCAATGTCGGCCTTGTTGCCCTTGCCTTTAAGCATCAGAGTGTCGTCCTTGGTGATGATAATCTCGCCGACCTGGCCGAGGTCGCTTGGTTGGCAGTCCTCGATTTTTACCAGATTCGCATCATCACCAAAAACAATACCGCCAGTGGAGATGGCCATGTCTTGCAGCGTCGCCTTGCGGTTATCGCCGAAACCTGGGGCCTTCACTGCTGCCACCTGCAGACCGATTTTCAATCTGAAAACAAGAACAATAACAATTTTGAGTTATATGAATTTGAATTTTTACGCTAAAATTTTCACTTAAGTAATCAAACTCTAAAATTGTTACTAGTGATTAAACTTTAACATTTGTCGCCAAAAACAATTAATAATTATTAAAATTTAAAACTGGGCGCCAAAACTTTTCAGCCAATTAATGAAAGTTAATAATTTGGCGGCAAAATATTTCTGTTAAGTCATTTTGATTTAATTAATTCTGTACCAAATGTCAACTTTTTATCTCAATTTATAATCGTAACATTTTTAACACTTCAAATATAACCGCCATATTTCTCCTTCCTAACCTGTTAACTACCAAAGTGGACAAAGCTTCTCCATCGATATCTTCAGCAATGATAACCAATGGTTTTCTCTGCGAGTTGGCGAGTTCCAATGCAGGAATAATGCTCTGCACCGACGAGATCTTCTTCTCGCTGAAGAGCACCAGGGCGTCCTGGAACTCGACCTTGGCGCCCTTGCTGGAGTTGATGAAGTACGGCGAGATGTATCCTCGGTCGAACTTCATTCCCTCGATCACCTCAAGTTCGTCGTTCAAAGTTTTTCCATCTTTAACCGTGATCACGCCCTCTTTGCCGACCTTTTTCATGGCGTCGGAAATGAGGTTACCAATGGCGGTGTCGCCGTTGGCGGAAATGGTCGCGACCTGCGCGATTTCCTCGGGGGTAGTCACAGGTTTGCTCAGCTTTTTCAGTTCCTCTTTGACTTTTTCCACAGCCAGCATGACGCCGCGTCTGATTTCCACGGGGTTGGCACCCTTGCTGATTTTCTCGAAACCCTCCTTGGCGATGGCGCGCGCCAAAACTGTGGCAGTGGTGGTGCCATCTCCGGCTTCCTCGTTGGTGTTATTGGCGACGTCCTGCACGAGCTTGGCTCCGATGTTCTGGAACTTGTCTTTGAGCTCTACGCCTTTGGCGACGGTGACGCCATCTTTGGTAATCTTGGGGCTGCCCCAGGACTGCTCGAGAATGACGTTGCGGCCTTTGGGGCCCATTGTCACGGCGACCGCGTCTGCGAGGATGTCCACGCCCTGCAACATCAGGGCGCGCACCTCGGGACCGAAACGCACGTCTTTGGCGTAGAAACGCGGGTGCAGCTGGCGGGTTGCCACGGTGCGGAGAACGCTGGGGAGACGGTACATCTGCAATTTCAAATTTATAATTAGCCTGTTTTATTCCAACTAATAGTTTTGTCTTTTTCTAATCACTTGTGTAACGGTTTTTGAATTCAAAATTAACAGTCAAAAATTAATTTCGTTAGTTTTTTTGTCCTTTTTTAGATATTGGTTTTGATATTTTATCTTTTCTAATAACGGCCTTTACTTTTTTTAATGGATATTCGATTTAGAAATAAAAGATAAAAAATTACTTCTTTTCTTTTGAGGTAGTGATTTGGATGTTATGTCTTCTTCTAATAGCAGTTATTAATTTGTTAACGGTTTTTTAAGGTGATATATGACTCGGATTGTCTGTCTCTCTCACACAAAAATAGTTATTATGTAATATTTTTGTTAATTTTAAATTTTTTTGTAAAAACACACGATTGTTTACTAAAAAAACATGTTTCAAAGATTTTGCGAGAAGGAATTCTTTGTAAGTTATGTGAACAAGTATAACTTTTGGAAACTGTAAATAACGGCAAGTTGATTTCATGCTTTTTTAGTAAACAATTGTGCGTTTTTACAAAAAAAAAATTAAAAATGACAAAAATATTACATAAAAACTATTTTTGTGTGAGATAAACAACCCGATTCATATATCACTTTAATTAAACAAATAAAGGAAAAATACTTTGTTTCAGTCAGACTAATAATTTGAGTTCATTTTTTTTCATTGAGAATTATGACTTATTATAATTTTGTATGGGATTGCCATTGAGCAAAACTAATTCTGAAGTTGGCGCTACGTTGATTACAAAAATAGAGTGGTAAATTTGAAATGATAATTTAAAACTTGAATTAATAGTTTAAATTAAAATAATGATTCAAATAATAATCTGTTAAATGTCAATCAATAATAAGTTATTATTTAAAAATTGATATGAAATTAGTATCAATTAAATTTTAATCGTTACTTTAAATTTACCATTCTGTTTGTAGTACCTTCAAGATTAGTTTTGTTCAAAAATTTGCAGATTAGAAAAAAAAATGCATTTTTTTTTCAAATATGAAGTCTTTATATTTAATAAATTGTTGTAAGATTGATTAAAAGCTTAAAGTAAATTTGACTTTAAACTCCCTGAAAATTACAGTTATTTTGGCATTATTATTTATACTTATAACACAAAATATTATAAGTTTTTAATTTAATAATGCACCAATAAAAAATAAAAATAGATATAAATAAGTTTTATCTCTTTCTAGATAATATTGTGTGATTTTTCATCTTTTTTAATGGCAATTTTTGAATTTTTTTGATTAAACGACAAAAATGAACTAAAAATTCAATGTTAAAGATTTTCTGCATACTTCGTAGAATAACAATAGTAATGTTAAATATTGAAGAAGTTAAAAAATTTATAAAATTGTAATTTTTTTAGCACTAATATTGAAAAAAGCTGATTTCTTAAATCTATTTAATTAAAAACATTTTTTTTAATATGAAATTTTAAAATTGATAGTATTTAATTCAATATTTCCATTTTGTAGGTAATCTTTATTTAAAGTAAATTTAGATTTAAAATCTGAACTTTAATTTTTCCAGTTATAGTTGAAATTTGTTTAAAAAAAATTAAAAAATCACTTTTTTTTATATTATCTAAAAATCATTAATCAAAAATAAGGTCAACCCTTATACATAATAAATTTCAATTTTATAATCAATTTTGATAGCTAAATTAAAAATAAAAAAAAATAAAATTATTCTTAAATCAATAAAACAATTTGATTGAAAAAAGTAAAAAGTAAAAAAAACTAAAAAACAAAAACTCATTATCTCCCTCATGTGTTGGTTATGTAAACGCGGCCTTTTACCAGAACCTTCCAGCCGAGCCCCATAACATTAAAATCCCCCCAAAATTATAACAAAATGACCTGAATTTTTTTTGTCTTCTTTAGCAAAAAAGGACAAAAAAAATCCGACCACGTTTTGTTTCATTCAATTGCGTGAATTTCGTTTTTTCGACGTTCTAAAAAAAACGTTAAATGACTATGAATTTTGAAACAAAAACGTCAACCTTATATTAGAATCAATTAAGAATGTTTAGATGAAAGAAGTTACCTTGATTATTTGTGGAATAAAGCGTGAAACAATATTAATTTCGGCGAGGTTTTTGGTTCAGCGTGACCACACGTTGCTCGCAGGCTAAATGAATGACACGAAGTCGGCCGAAAGACGTCGGTATCACATGCGCAGAACCTTCCCTCGCACCCCACTGCGTCCAGACCGACAGAACGAAAAATCGAGAACATTTCAAAACACGCATGCTTTCGATGAAAATAACACGAATTTTTTATGCTTTTTTACAAACAATGTCACGCCTTTTTACAATTATATTTGAAACTGTTAAACAAAATTTAATCGTCATTTTTAATTACGAATATTTAAAAAAAACTAAATTATTATACAAATTATATTTTTAGATTTTTTCACTTGAGTTCCTTATGAAAAGATAAAAATAGTAATTAAAATTTTTATTTAAAAGTTAAATATTTTACTAAGATACGAAGATAACAAAAGTGGAATAACTTTAAATTTGTACTAATTTTAAATCTAAAAAATCGTTAAAAATGAAAAAAAAATATCTGGTTTTTAAAGATTGAAGTTAAGAAGATTTGATCATCAATTTTTATACAAAGATTTTGTTTTTTTTATCTGTGCCGGCTCGTCATGTGCTCGCAGAATGGGTTAAAAAATTAACCAATCTTAACTGTAAGACTTTGTAATATTTAAATTGTTGTAACCTAGATTCAATAAAAAAATGTAAAAATCAGTGTGTTCTTTTTATTTTATTATCATTCTCATATCAAACCCCATTATAATCTCAAATAGATAGCTACATTGTTACGTAAGAGTTCACCAGGGTTATTGAAGTTGTAAGGTTTTTTCAGCCAATCAGCGTCGAGAAGTCAACAAATGCACAGTGATGTATGAAAACCTAAAAAAAAAATTAAAATTTACTTTATTAGGTTTTATCAGTTAATTTTTCAAAACTTAAAAATACTTTTTATACCAAAGTTTTAGTTTATAAGGAAAAATTAATTTGATAAAACTTAATTAATTCTTTTTTTATTTTTACATGATCTATAAAATTTATTTATTTTTGTTTTTTAATATGTTTATTATATTCCTGAAAAATGTTTGCGCAACAAATTTCGTTTGAGAAAACCTTTCTGTAATTGTTATCAATCTGAAGATAAGTTCAAGCGACACTGAAATCGACGTCTGCAGTGTGTGGAGTGGTGGAGCAAAGAATATTCGAGAATCGTCGTGGGTCCTCGTCCAATTTAGTTACACAACGACACAACGTGTCAGAGATTTGCCGGTTAAACCTCAACTGAAAGGAAAATTTTATTCAAAAATGGTATGCAATTTATCTGAACATTCACTTTTTCGTATTTTCACATTCAATCACTTTCATGTTTAGTCACGTTTTTTGAAATGAGGTTAATTTTTCACTCAAATTCCAATTGTCAAATGTTTTTTACTTATAACATGAAGAAAACAAAAAAAAACAAGTAAAATTTCTTAATGTATATATGAAGCACTTTCATCTAAATATAAACAAAAAAACGTGTCAGTTGCAATTTATTTTTAAAATGTTTATTTAATCTTTATAAGTATATGTTTTAAAGAAAACAATTTTTATAACCTCTAGATGAGTATCTAGGTTATGTATTATAATTATTTTGGAAAAATATTTTTTTACTAGTTTTTTTTAAGTATTTTGAGAAAATAATTCTGTCTACTAGATTTTTTAAATATTTTGGGAAAATAATTTTTTCAACTAGATTTTTTTAAATATTTTCTTTTTTTTGTAGGCAGCCGCACCAGCAGTAGCAGCAGCAATGGTAAAAAGACTGATTCCACTCTTCGACAGAGTCTTAGTACAAAGAGCAGAAGCTATTACAAAAACCAAAGGCGGTATTGTTATTCCAGAAAAAGCTCAATCCAAAGTTTTGAGGGGAACAGTTGTTGCCATTGGACCTGGAATAAAAAATGATGTAATATATATAAACAAATAACTATTAACAAAAATATTTAATACACTTTTTATATTACATACATAATGTTTATAGTTATATTAAATGTAGAAATAAATTTTCAGAAAGGAGAGCACGTTCCTTTATCAGTCCAAGTTGGCGACATGGTTCTTCTTCCCGAGTACGGAGGCACCAAAGTTGAGCTCGAGGAAAACAAAGAATTCCATCTGTTTCGTGAATCTGACATCCTCGCCAAGTTGGAAGCTTAAGTTTTCTGTTACTAAGTTTCTTTTTTATATAATGTTCAAAAATTTAACAAAGTTTACGTAAAATGATTTTAATTTCACGCAACAAAAATAGAAAACAAAGAGAAAAATATAGACAACAAATTTTTTGCAATGTTTAATTTTTAGTTTTCTTACGTTGTTCCACATAGTTTAATACTGCTGTAACTGCGAACGTTTTTTTTATCTCTATGTAAGGCTAGAAGTTTGAATGTGTTGAATAAACGTATTTTGTAAAATTAAACTCCAGTTCTGTCCTGATTTATTTCAAAAATTATTTACAAATAGGTTTTTATAATTATTTTATTTTAATTCCTTTGATAACACTGGCATTAATTCCGGAATATTCGCCGTCGTAACGCTTTAGTTCTTTTCTGACTTCTCGAACCTGAAAAAATTATTTTTTTATAACAAATAAAATAACCTATAATTTGATTTTTTTTTCAAATTTACCGCTCCTTTTCGACGAATCACAGCTTTTCTGTATTTGTTTTTGTATTTCACTCGGGGATTTCTCTGATCTTTTTTTCTGTACGGTGTAAGACCTTTGTTTTTGGCCATTTCATAAGTAATCGGTCGTTTGTTATCATCAGTCTCCATTTTTTGTTGACTTTGATTCTGCTGCACTTGTTTATTATTTCCATCGTTTTTATTTTCCATAGGTTGTGGCTTCTGTTTTGGTTTAAGAACTTTCATCTTAGAAATTTTATGACAACAATTTACAATAAACCCTTCATTTACACACAAGTTTTCAATGTTAACGAAAAACACGTGTTTCAGAGATTTAACGATCAGGGCTGCCAACAAAAAAATAAAAATCTTCCTATTTCCACTAAATTTAGTAACTTTGCATTGGTAACACTAAATTTAAATTTTCTCTAAACTAAAAACGGTAAAAATACTACAATTTTTTGTTTATTTACAAAATTGTATAAATAAACTTGAAGATATTAATAATATATAAAAAAACTTTGTTTATATTTGTTAGACTTTTTGTCTAGTAAATAAAGTTAATAATTACATTTGTATAAATAAACAATTTTTTAATTTACAGTTTATTTTAATTATTTATTTTTAGGTTGAATTATTTTTGTATGATATTATTTTTTTTATTTCATTCTCGAGCTAATTCAGTTTCCATTAATAATAAACTGGAAACGTATATCGAGCCTGGCGTAGTAGGTCAAGAAGGACTTGTGGAAGGGCACAGCTAAAAATTCATTCATGCTTAACGAGCGCGAATGAACGACCGGGTTTCTTCGGGCCGGGCCGAGTCCTTCGATTCATGAGATGCAACCACTTATTTTAGGTCACACGAGAAAAAATCCCCAGCTCTGAATCTAGTTGCTCCGGGGAACCGGAAACGGGGTCGTTGATGACGTCAACGGTACGCGTTCATTCAACCCCCCGGGCACAAACTGGGTCACTAGAACACACCACCCAGTGCTGGTACCCCTTCGGCATTCTCATTAAGAAAAAAAAACATATTATTATCAATATAATCGAATTTCTTTTTATGAATTCCATTCAAATATTTTATATATCAAAAAATACTTGATAGATTTTTAATTGCTTTAACCAAATATTGAGTTGTTACAACGGTTATTGTAACGGATTTTATTGTTAAAATAACCTCACTTAAGAATAAACTTAATTTGAAAAAATAGGTTATGTTTATAGTTTTTTTGAATTACGATGTATAATTTGGTAAATATTTGGATGAAATTCTTTAAGCCAAAAATAATTTTGCTACTCATTAATGTAGTTTTTAGTTCTGAACATGAATATGACAATGAAAAATGGCGCTCGAGTTTAGTTTATGAGATAAATGGACAAAGAAAAATGATAAATTTATGGTTTCCATATGAAATAACAAATATATAATATTATAATTAACTAGATTAGGTTAAACGTTCTATGCACGCTCATATAATGTGTGATTTGTAATCAATTTTGTTTTTTTTGTTGATAATTCCTCAAGTAATCAAGTTTACGTAATGTTTGTATAATGTATGCACAAAATTTGCTTCAATGTTTGCATAATGTTTACATAAAAGTTGCATAAACTTTAGACGATTCTAAGTTCGAAATTTGCACATTTAGCAAACATTTACATATAATTTATACAAACATTATATTTATAAAGTTTGTATAAATGCCTTAGTTTTTGTTGTTGTAAAATTGTTAAATTTTGACAAATGAAAACATTGGTTGCAGTTTAAAATGTCTCAAAAATTATAAAATTTTTCGGATGTTATTTTATTTATTTTTTTTTAAATTCACAATAACACTTCAATTGAACAACAAATTTTCTTAAAAATTAAATTATTTTATTCTGTAACTTAGGTACAACATTCAGGTTTGTTTAAGCTCATGTGGACTAAAAAACGACACATCTCAATAATTTAACTTTTAATAATATAATTACTAATTAAAACGCCGGAGATCTTAAAACAATGCAATGAGAAAACAACTATCATCAAATGATATTTCAAAAAAAAAAAAAAAAAATCAAAAAAGCATAAATACTTTTGGACATTTTTCTAACAAAAATTTCATGTTGATATCGTTTTATTGTCTTTACAAGGTGTACAAAAAATCAATATGTCAAATGTTTGGAACTGTTTGAAAGTCTTGTTTATTAATCTTGACCACTAATAACTAATTTCAGTTTGAATGCAATTCGACAGATGTAAACAAATATTTTTAAATTTAAATATTTTAAACTGAAGTTTTCAATGAGAGAAGAAATTTTCCAAAAAATTTGAATTACAATAGACCGGCTCTAAGATTCATTAAAGGAAAAATGAATAAATTTGTTTAGTCCTTGAAGAGCGTCTCTGAAGAAATAACATATCTAAAAATTAGCTTAATTCGATTGATGTAAACCACCTTGTGAGTGTAAATGCACGGAAAATAGTAATCACCGTTAAATACAGTGACGAAAAATATGATGCCCGTGTTTTTCGATGACGGAGCGCATTAAAAATCAGTGCTTACTAATAATGCTGAATTTCAATGCTTGTACACGGTTAATAACTATGAACTATCATGTTGTTTTACCGTGCTTTTGTACACTGAAAAAACAGGTACCTGGAATCAAGTGAAATATACTTGAATGAAGTTAAAAATATGATTAAACGTATTGAAGTATATCGTATACTTGAATCAAGTATATTTGACTTATTTCAAGTGAAACTCCCTTGAGTCAAGTATATTATTGCGAGTATATTATATACTTTGATACAGTACGAATTTTTTTGTCAGTGTATCACTATAAATTACGGTGCTTCAGCAATTTGTCTTACGGTGCCGGCACTGATTTTTCATTCAGCAAATCAGTGATCAGTCACCGTAATGATCAAACATGAGAAAAAACGGTGACAAAATACCCTTATGAACAGTGATCGAACATAGATATTTACGATGAACAGTTGTCACCGTATTAAACAGTGATTACTATTTTCCCAGGGTGTCCAGTGTACTTGAAAAGCGTGAAAACCTGGAATTGTACTTGAATTTTATGTGGACATGAAAAGTACTTGAATTGTACTGGAATTATTACAATGTACTTGAATTTATATTTATTTATATATTTTAATTGTTTAAATATGCGTTCAAGTCATAAATCATTCAAACGAAATCGATGAATGATTGAAAAATGAATAAAAACGAAATCTCTTATTTATTATGAAAAAATGTATCCAATTAAGTAACCAATTTGCAAGATTTACATTAAATTAAAATATGTAATATATGTGAGCGTTAAAGGTTGTTATTGTAAACCCATATCAAATTGTACTTGAATATTTTTTAATGTACTTGCAATATACTGGAAATGTACTGGAATTATTTTTTGCATCAAACGCTGGACACCCTGTTTCCGTGTGTGAAAAAGTATCAAAAATAGGGTTTTCAAAAAGTTAATCAAAGTGTGTGACTTCGTCTTCTCTTATAAAAAAATTCGATTTGAATAGGTCGCGAACCACGAAAATATTTTCGATTCACCCTAATGTGGATACTTTTTGTGTTTCCTTTTAAATCCAAGAGAATTTTTTTGTCGTTACAAGATTCATTTTTGAGGAAAAACTAATTCGAAAATCATTTCTGGCATCTTTATGAACCCAAATATTATGTGCACTGTCAAAACCAAGTAACGTATACTTGGTTGTCAACTTCTTAAAACTTAATCTATTTGGTACATATCAGGATTTTTTTGTTTTTAACAATTCTTTATACAAATCAAACTGAAATAACATAATCTTGTTTTTTAGGTGAAAAACTTATAATTAAGATTATTTTTAAGGAATGGAGTGCATTGTAAGACGCTTGTTTGCATACACCGAAAAACGGAAGCAAACTCCAGGTGTTTCCTTCCGGTCTGGCAAATGAATGTCCGAGTGTCACATTTCTATTTACGCAAAGGCATCTGTCTACAATTCGTTACGCTCGAAACTAACAAAACTAACAAAAGCAGTTTCCTTTTCGTGTTCTTCGTCTAAGGAAATACACTTTTACCAAGAAAAGATATAAATTTTTCTACACAATGCATAGCAAGGAACCTTTTTTTGAATAACTTACTTTTTAAATAAAGTTCCAACTTCTTAAAAACGAGATTTTTAGATAATCTTCAAAAATAATTAATTGTTTTTCTATGATTGGCATTTGAATTGCAGGTAACCGATCATTGAACCGGAACAAAATTCTCATGCCGATTTCAGATTCGTAACGACTTTTATAAGGCACACACTTATGTATTCTCAAATATCCTTTCAAAGTACTTCCGCAGGAAAGCCTTAATACTGCCGTACTACATCCGGTTTAATAGACGACAGTTAGAGACGTAAGAAAAGGAAGGATAAAAGAATAAGACGGAAGATCGTTAGTGTGTCCTCATATTAATGCTACATCATTTAACGAGATTTTAATAAATTGCTATTATTTAATTTTAACGATTGTCGGCTGCCATTTATCGAATTTGATAAAAGAAAAGTGGAGGGGAAATTAGCAAGATTATTTTTATTCAATCTATTTAATAAACTATTTTAATTTTAATTAATATCAAACTAATAATAAAAATGTTCTTTTTTCATGAAAATTACAAACTAAAAATAAACCGTTGCGCATAAAATAAATTGACCTTATCAGCAATTAATACAGCGGCCTCTTAATATAAATCACATTTTTACTCCACACCATTCCATCTAACCAATAATTATTGTAACTGGGTTAGGAAATTCTATAGAGATGCTTGCGAATAAAAGGATTTTTTATCTACAGTTAAAACGAAAGCTTAGTTAATGAGTCATAGATTGATAATACAAATATTTATATAACAAAATTATTTTTATAACATATTCTGTTATATTTAAATTTCATTGTATTATAAATAAATTTGATTTTCTTTCAAAACTAACGAAATATACACTTAATTGAATGAATTATTAAATAAAAATGTGGAGATAAAAAATGTTTGTTTTCTCCAATGTAATTTTTTTATTCTTTTTTTTCATTTAAATTTATAAAGTTAAAATTTTCCATTTCTATATTTGAAATAAAAATATATAATGATTTCATGAATAACATTATATAGTATTTTTCATGTCAGTTTCAGAATGGCTCGTGCTGAGCCTGCTGAGCTGTGTACATACAGGGATGCGTCCTTGTTGCTCAATAAATTGGGGTTGCGCATGCGTGACTTGCGAGTACCCTTCAATGGGGCGTCTTCCCCATTCGCAATTCATGCCAGCCGTCCTTGTCTATAGCCCGTTTTCATTGAGCGGCTTTTCGTTCATGCATTTCTCCCGCACTCACCCCCTTTTTCGTCCCGGTCATGTTTTACCCCTCGTTGATAAAGCTGATTAATCACAGTGTTTCGTAACGATGAAAAAAAGTTTAAGAAAAAAAAAGCTTCGTCATTTGACTAAATCCCCAGAGTTTCATTCAGTTTTTTTTCATTCAATAACTTCGTAGCATAATCATTAATAGTTAACTTGTTAGTTTTATAGCTTTTTAAAAAAAAATATTTCCAAGATTCTTATACATTTATATAAATGCTAGTTTGGTTATTACATATCTTAAATTCTTTGGCAAAAATCCATTCAACTTTTATCTTATTTTCTTTTATTAAATGTCGGTAAATTCTCTTTATGTTGCGACCATAAGCTTCGTTGAAATTGATTTAAAAATGTAATTGCAAATTAGTTTTGAATGTTTTTCACTTGTATCATTCTAAGTTGGTACATTTAGTAATTTTAATATATTATTAATGAAATTGTTAATTTTGTTACTTTAGAAGAGATCCTTAATGTTAACCATCAATTATTCAATGAATTTTAGGATAAAACCAAATTTGATGATCAATATTTTCTAAATCTCCAGAGATTTTAACTATAGAGGAAACTCGAAACTAAATTTGTAACTAAATTTGCGAGCGAAATCATCAGGTGAGAAATGTCTCCAGAGATTCCACGAGAAAATGCAATAGAATGTCTAATTTAAATTTGTTTTTGTAGGTAAACAAGGTCAGCTCTGGCAAGAAAATTGCAGTAATCAAAATTTGAATTACCAAAAGAAATTGGCTTGCAAGTGCGTTTATATAACTGAGTATATATATTTGGAAGCACATTATTAGCCAAATAACTGGCACGTCGATGCAGTTTCATTCATGTATTCATTCATTCAATCTCATTGTACTGTGAATCATTGATGAATTTTTCGGGATAACAACTTGCGTTTCAAAATAAATAATATAATGTACTTGATTCATAGGGAAAACTCTGTCTGTTTCATTTAAAACTTATAACCGGATTTCCTTCTACCCTTTCAATTAGTCGGCAAACGGCATTAAATTAAAATAATGATTCTGTTCAATTGCACTGCTTAAAATGTTATTAACAATTGTGATTTTCTTTTTGTTGCAATGTCCGTTCAAAATAATTTTACAAATCTCATTGTTAAAAGTTAACTTAGTTTAAAACACAATATCTTGGGGATAAAATGTATAATATAAATTATTGTTTAATTAATGATTTTATTGTTCAATTAGTTTTTTTAATTTACCAAAATGTAAATTCAAGTTCAGCAGATATGCTGATGAATGGCAGTATCCTGATTTATTCGTGGCATTGATTTTAATATGCAAAGATAGATGCGTTACGATGATTCAAAGAGAGCTTTGCGAAAATGAAAGAGCCGGGATTGACCTAGTTTGAGATCGGTGACGCGAGGAGGAACAGGAACCATTCATCCTGGCAGGAGAAACTGGGTCGTCGCCGTAGAAACAACGTGAATTTAACCCACACCGCGAAAGCTTCTACGCCCGTTCAGAGACACTGCGAAGACAACCATCAATGTCGCCAAAATTAAAATACAGGAAATACTAGGCACATGTATATGTAACTAACAACATTGACGGTCGGAAACTTAAATAATTTATTGTATTTATTTTTAACGACATTTCCGATTCCAATTATTTTATTAAGCCCTAAATAAATTGACACCCAGACTCTATTAATTCTTTTTATAAGTAAATTTTAAACTTCATGATACATTTTCAAGCATTAAAACTATTTCTTGAAATGTTACGTCAAGCGTTTTGTTTTCGTTTAATAATTTTCGCTATAGATAGTTTTATAGAATCATCATGAATAACGTATACATAGTTGTGATGATTGTATATATAAACATATAAAGTTTGCTGACAGAATAATGGATTTGTTACGATTGATAGGTTTTTGTATAACGTTTTATAAAAAGATCGCGGATGAGAGATAAAAAGTTTATAACGTTTGAAAAGGTTATATAGACTATATAATATATCATACAGAGCTAAAATTATATTTTACGATAAAATATTTTGAACAAAAGACTTTGGAATCTTTTTCTCAAAAATCATTTTTTAGAAGTTCTAGAATTAGTTTTGTAATACAATTTTAAGAAAATTATATTTTCATGGTATTTTAATATATATACTGCAACGAAATATTCGGACGTATAAATGAGATAGAATGATTGTTAGATTTTAAAAGTATTAATCCTTTCGATCAGTTTCATAAATACAAAATTTAAATTTAAAATTGTCAACAAAGGTATAATAATTTCGTTTGCTAACAAAAGGTACCACCAAGGGTGGTTGTTGGCGTTATATATCGATTGGGGATGCGGTTCGCCGGGTGAACCAGCGTATATTTTACCCCTATTTGGTAGTGTTAGCCAGAATTCCACTACAATATCAAACCTTGAATTCTCATTGTGTAAATTGTTTTCCAAACAATCCTCGTTGGCTTTGTGCCAAGAAAATAAAAAAAAATAAAAATTTGGTTACAGTGTGTAAATGAAATTTTGATAAAACAGGCCGACCTCATTAATTTATTTTCAACTTGAAATATCTGTTGTTTATATATGCCAATGATATATGCGTTTTAGCGAAAAATTCCCAGTGAGTTATGTTAATTGAAAAAGTTTGTTTGGTCCATATTTATCTGCGCTTTTAATATGTTTATTCAGAATTTTTAATTCAACACTTCTTCATGACATAATTGTTATTTTACATTATACATATGTAACGGAGATGCACGACATTAAATCTTCTTTATCTCTGATGTTTTTAAATAAATTTCAAAGCACGTCATAACTATATGAAATTAATCTATTGTCTTTAATTGTGTTACACGATTAAAAGTAAATACAAAGTAAAAAAAATAGTTAATTAAAAAAGCATCAGATTATCCCAATTAGTAAATACAAAGTTTTATTTTATGCTGAAAAATAGAGTAATACTTTATTTTTATATTATAGGTCAACGTTTGAGTCAGACATTATTTGCTAACCCAATATAAGTAACAAATATTATTTTTATGGTACACAAATAATTAAAGTTAACCATAAAACGTCAATTTTCAATTTAGACATTTATTGACAATAGATTTTGGAAGATTAGTTATAATAATAACTTCCATAAAACTATAACTACACTTCAATAAACTTTGAACAATATTCGAGAATTAATTAATTTATTAGCTGTCCTGTAAATTTTATATAATCCAATTAATTGATAGCAAAAATAAAAAATTTCGAACTAATAATTCTATTATATTAAAAATGACGAATAGTAATATAAATATAGAGAGCATCTAGTAGAAGCTTTTACGAAAATGCTGTAATAAATGGATATAACTCGGATAGTAAATTATTTTTGTACAAAGTTTGCAATATTTTAAATTCATTTAGAACCTCAGCATTTATTACAAATGTTCATAAAATATTTGCAAAATTTCAGAATCATCGAATATAAAAACATATTTTATAAAAAAACTTTACGATCTATTTAATGGTCGTTTGAATTTTTTGCAATACACACTAGTTGTATATTAATATATTTTAAGATGAAAAACTATTTTTTTTCATCATTCCATTTCAATTATATTATTATACGTATATTTTGTAAATTAAAGAAGATTTTCTGCAAACCCATTAAATTAAGTACCAACTTAGAATAATCTTTTTAGTATACCTAATAACAATTTTTTTTCCAACTTTTTCCAATAATGGAAAGAGAGTAGTTTTATGATACAAAGCCTTTTAAAAAACCCCCCAATCATGTTAATTTTCAAGAACAATTTTCATTGTTCTATTGCTTCTTCTTCATACAAATCTCGGTCCAGATTTATTCTCATTTATCCAATCATAAATCAAATTAGTTTCTCATATGATGACTACACAAATCCGTTGAGAGTTTAGGTGGTGATAGCCGTGCAATAGTTCCTCAGGGACCGAGGTAGTCATGATTATAGTCATTCCCATGCAAGAAAGTTCTCCGGGTTGGGGCGAATTTGTGTCATGAATGCGTGCGCGTGCGTTATGTGTCTTCTGTAATAGTGGCGGTTCGCGAATGAATGCAGTTCGTGATCATATAGCAACCCGTTCAGACGCGATTCAGATGCGTCCGAGACATTGTGTGATTACGGTCTTTTTTGGCAAAACATAGTCTAGGTACAATTCAAGTGTTTTGATAAATTAAGCTCATCTGAAAAAAAAGATTTTATTAAAAGAGTGGCAAGAAAAATTTTGTTTACAACTTTATGACAAGGGGCAAACATTAAAAATTTGAATTAGTTGGCTTTTGGCGGGAAATAATTTAAGTAGATGTAAAATTTAAATTTGATATCATTTTCAAATTAATATTATTTCATACATCAAAATTGAAAACGTTAAGAATTGGGTCGTCCGTTTGAAAACTATTCCGAGAACCATAGAAACCGATAAATATTGATTTAACATGATTTTCATAAAACTTTTCAATTAATAACATGTTGCAAATAATTGGTATTTAGAAGATTATGTAATTTGATCCGCAAAAAGTTGTACTTATAAAATTAACGAGGAAAGTAACTTTTTATAAAATTGCTTTTAAAAATCATGAAAAGAAAGAAACTTAAATTATTTTGAAAGAAAAATTATGAATAATTTTGATACCACTTTTGATAAAGAATTAGAGACATTTCTTGTATACATTAAAGTTGCTTTGTGCTGTGATTCATTCATGAAATACTTACTACCTGCTATGCTGAAGCGTATCCTTTAGTTTCAAAAATGCTTTGAATACCTCGATCTAAAAGAAAATCTTTCATTTATTATCATCTTTTTTACACTTTTAATAATATTTAGTTAAATTTACCTTTCTAAAGATCCATTTCAATTCTTTTGGAAATTTTTTAAGTCTAATAAAATAATTATAATAAAATTGTTAATATTATTAAAGTTATGCAAACCAAGTTAGAATTTAATCACTTAATTTCTACAATAATCAAAGTTTTACTAAAAAATTAGTTATCAGTTTACTCTGTTAAAAAACTTTCTGATCTCACATCACTTCTATATTAAAATCTCCTTGTCATTTTTAAAACTCTAATTTTGAATACATTAATGAATATTTATTTTTGTATATAAAAAGTAATTCTAAAATAGCAATATACAAACCGAAGTTGAAAATTTATTTATTAATAATTCATCGTTCCCTGTTATCAGTTTGATTTGAATTTGAGATTAATAAATTATTGATTGATATAAAATGTTTTGAATGAAGTATATTCTCTCTTTGAACATTCAGTGTGTGCACGTTTTTTTTATTGTGGAAAATTCTTCGCAAAAAATAGGAAAACATTTCTTTTGTTAATATGTGACATGCTCTACGTATCATCAATACTATTATTATGTATTAAATGCTAAATTTATATATACTGAATTTATATCCCAAGATTTGAAATTTATGTAACTGTACTTCAAAATTAGAAGTCTCAAATTAATTAAAATTGATTTAATTTTGAACGTTTGATTAATATTCATGAATAGACGACTGGTAGCTTCTGGCCTACATTGAAACACGCGTTTTAATTAATATGCCTATTGATAATCGATCTTGTATATCGATACGTTTAATTTATCTCTTTATTGTGTATGAAGTATTGATATGTCCATTAATATTAATCTGTTAATCGATTGACATTGATGTACATCCTAATTTATAAAAAACAAAAATTTCTTATGATATAAAAATGTCGCTTAATCTTCAAAGCTATGCAATGTTTTGCGAATTAAACCTAAATTCAGCTCTGAAAGAGCGCAACCGTTAATTTGCGACAATTATCATCGTCTTAGCAACAAAGATGCGTTTAATGTTAACACAATGACAGACGATACAGTGATGATTCTACTCTCAGCTCATGACACTGTAGTTTATAAGGAAGTGAATTTGTATAGCCTCATCGTCATTCAACAACTAAAATCCCATTAAAGTTGTAATTAAAATTTTAACGACCAAATTTTCTTGCAGTTAAACTTAAATAACAGACTATTACTCTGGGAAGAACAGAGAGACACAAAAAAGGGTTGAAAGTTCTTAATCGTGCATTTCTTTTGCCGCAGTTGAAGCATTTGGCGGTGACGTCGGCGGTCAAATTCAGCAGACACGATATTAAAAAAGGAAAAGGAGAAAGACACAACTACGACGAGAGAAAAAAAAGAGGAGAAGGCGCGTCAAGGCAAACGATCTTGTCTCGCTTTTACAGGCGATTGCTGCTGTTGCTACTGTTTACGATAATGCGAGAACAAAGTGCCAAGGTATGCCAAAAAGAACACAAATTTTACAGGCGTCCCAAAAAAAAAAGAAGAGATAAAAAAAGGAATGTTGTCGCACTGGACGACAAACAGACCGGACAAAATCTGTCTGTGAGTGTGACAAAAGTTTGCCTGTTCCAGACGCAAAGTTCGTTTTGCTTCTGTACAAACGTTCGTTTGTGTTCTGGAAAAGGAAGAACGAAAAAAACGTCTGCGATGCATTAAAGAGCTGTGTTTTTATCGGATTTTAGATATAGATAGAAGTATACTAAATTGTTAGGTTTCCTATCATGTTTTTTCTAAATATAATGCAAAAAGTTGTTAGGTGTACCATATTAAATTTGTCGATAAAATGTAAAAATAAGTTTCATCCTAGTTACATTAGTTTTGATGCAAATCCATCTTTATCACATTTGCAGATCAAATTTTAAAATATAAGTTTCGAAAAAATTTCAATTTCATTAGTTTTATGGTACACATAATATATATAAATAAAAATGCAAAATAACGGATCGATAAAAGCTAATGGAACAAATATGTATGATTTTTCAAAGTGGCTTTTTTAAAATTACAATTGAATTAAATTATCCTTTCGTATTGGAAATCCATGTTAGATAACCAATTCTTTTGCAGATAAGTGGTGGCCATTTGAATAACAGTGAGAATTTGAAGTGTTAAAACACCTTAAAGTCATTTTAACTAAAACGTCAATTTGCAAGCCATGTCAAGGACGAATTTTAAACTTTTTTCCAACAAAAAGAGCTATAGATAAACTCGAAAAGTAATTTATAAACATACACTCCACATGACTTTAATTAGATCTTTTAACATTTAATTTTCTAGACTCTTTTTTTGAGGAATCAGTATTTTTTGCCGATCTACATGCAAGTAATTATCTGACAAAACAAGCACCAAGATAATAATTTGTTTTGCAAATTTTTCCTTTCAAAGACAATATTTATAGTAATTATACATAATGATTTGTCATTAGGAAAAAATGGATATTTGTTTGATAATTTCAACAAAAGTGATATCCTAACCGAAGAGATTAATTTATTTGAAATACAATCAAGTTAAAATACTTCGATCAAGTTGTGCTACCCTATCCTCTCTGTATGTATCATGTAATACGATGATGTCATCGTTGAATTTTCCAACGATGCGTAAATCCGAGCTGATTCTTTGTGCTGACGCGAAAGCAAGAGCAAATTTGGCTTTGTCGTTGCAATGGCAATTTAAGCAAATAAAAAGCCATGATTGAGTTTTTGAACAATTTCATGCTAGAAAATATTCACAAAGATTTGAATAAAAAATCTGCAAATAAAAAACTTGATTAATTAAAAACAAAAGAAATTTACAACTAACAAAAATAGTTTATTTCGAAACACTTAAAATTACTTGGTTTAGTTAAATTAAAAACTAAAGAAATATTTATAATTAAGAAAAATAGTCTATTTTCAAACATTAGACGTATACTTGATTTAGTTAAAATAAAAAATAATATTTTTATTGAAAACAAGTAAAATATAAATATTATCTTATAATTCAAGTAATGCCTACACTTTTCCAAATAAACATATCTCGTAGGTGTTGACACGTCAATTAATCGTACAACCACCTCAAATTCTGATCTAACATCCTCTTACATTTAAAATAAAATATTTCCAATGACGAAATTTATTGGATTTCCAAAATTAAAGTTGTATATCTATATAAGCATTTTATATATTACAAACCATTTAATATGTGAGGCATTATTTCGTCATCTCAAATTTTGCATTTTTCCGATCAAATTGCAAAATAAAATGAAATCAGATAAAAGTAATACTAATATGAAAACAATTTTTTGTCTTATCTGTCGAAAGAAAAATAAAACTTATATGAGTTTCCCGGAAGTCAAATTTTTACAACTTCGTATACACAAAATTACAAAATCATTGCAAAGCATAACTTTTTTCATTTCTAAGTATTAAATTTCAGCAATAAAGTTGGACTTTTTTATATAACAAAACGGATATTTACTTATTTGTGATTTCTTTACAAATCTGTATAGGAAAAACAAATAAAAACACCCCTCGGAACATCAATCTCTGCAAAAGAAGAAGGAAATAAAAATATACGAGAAAATTTAGGAGGGAAGAAACCATTATACGCAAGTAAACAAATTTAAATCGAAATGAAATATAAGTTTTCACTCACAACAATAGTTCCAAATGTTTCATTTTAAAAAATTTTTACGCTGAAATAAAATTCAATTGTGAATCTAGATTAGTGAGGAAAAAAGTGAAATTTTGGGAATGACTCATTCTCGGAATTGGATTACAGTTGGAATGTAAATAATGGACACACAAACACACACAAAGAAAGGACGGACCGTGACATTGTTCTCACCGGTTTCAACGACCATAAATCATATTTGCCGAAAATCCGTTGTCTCTGTCTCATGATTAACGCTTCCTCCCACGCTCGGAAGTTGACTCTCATCTTCCGGTCTCTCTTAGTCACACTATAGAAGCCGTTGCCGCTACTGCCAGTACGATGCTGCACTTTGCCGTGGTCGTTTGTTCGCTCGTCTCAGAGTTCCCGCGCTTTTAAGTTGCTGTGTCGATTTTTGTTATCAAAAAGCCGTTAAATTTGAAAACCAATTTCTATGCAAATCTGTTTTCATTTTTTATCAAAGTTCGTTAATAGTTTAAAAAAAGTTTGCTAACAAATCAAAATTGACGAATTATGATCTACAAAGTTTGACCGTTGTAAGTTCAAATTTTATTATATCCAAAAATTACTTGAAAGTAAAAAAGTTTTGTTTATTACTACAATCTGTTTTGAAAGTTATTTTTGCAAAATTTTGTTGAAACTTTTTGCATAACATTGTTGCGCATGCTTGTGAAAATTTAAGTCACGAATACAGCATATCAGTCAATTTATGAGAGTTAATTGCAACGATTCAATGTTAAACGTAAAAAGCATTCAACAATGACAACAATTTAATTATTGCAGAGCGCTACTGCCTACTGCTGAAGAGATGAATAATACACGTGTACAACGGTCAATCGCTTGTGTGCACCCACATACACACAACACACGCGTGTTCATTTATGTCAGTAGCGTAGGTGGGAGTTCAATACCCACCAAATTTCGATGAATGAAGTCGAAATAATATATACATAAATTCTATCTCAATGTCATCTTTTTTTCTATTACTGTAAACACTGACCAAAAGCTATTTCTGTTTACTCACACAAAAGAAATGCAAACTTTTATCAATTGGAAAATTTCTGCTTTGTTTACTTTTTATATTTTTTTTGTTTACCTCTACTATTCTTTCGTTAATTACTTTGTTTTTTGTTTATATTTAAAGTTAACTGTTTGCATTTTGAATTTACTGTTTATATTTATAGTTTGATGTTTGTATTTTGAGTTTGCTGTTTATGCTGATTTTTTGTACTATTTATTTTACTATTTAAAAAAAAATCCGTACAAATCTTTAACTTTATTATTGCAATTTGCTTTGACCGTAACTTTATTGCAAACATCAGACATAAATTTGCAGCTCTTGCTGTTTATAATTAGCTGAGGCATAAAAATATCACCAATTCAAGTATCAATTACTAAATTTGGCTTGCGAACGAAAGTGAAGAAGAAAAAACCGGACCAATTATTTTTTTCACAAGGAAGATAAGGGTACAAAAAAAACTTTCTCTTCCTCTTAAGGACCTCGACTTCCTACGCCCTTGGTTCATCTGTTCGATACAAACAAACGCGCGGTCGTTATAACCTCCAATGTTTACTTCCTGCGCTCTCCCGCACACATGGAAAAGAAGTCCGTCTCCTTTTGCCATTGAGGAAACGCTTTTCCGTGTTGCGACGCCATTCTGCTCGCTAATCCGCGGAGCTTTGAGGTTATTTATTTATGTCTTTAACGATGAGCTTTGCCAGACATTCTGTTTTCGGCTTGAAAATGATGTTAACGTGACACACGAGGATCAATAATAGCCTTTTTTTGTCATAGCTGCAAAGTGAATTTAATTTCGATGGCAATCTTTGTAATTGGAATGTTTGCAAAAAGCTGGTAAGAAGTTCCTTGTGAAGTTTTTAAAAATTGTAGTAATGACACTAAAAGTGCTAAAGTTTTAGCGAAAAGCCAAAAATAATGGATTGAAATTTGATATAGAAAATCTAGAGCACCTTACGAATAATGTAGTTAAAAACGGGAAATATAATGTACCGTTATGATTAAAATTAGTTATTCTTCTGTGATTTGTTTGAATGAAGAGATAAGAAAAAGAATTGTATTACCGGAAATAGTTATAATATCACATTCGTCCGATATTTCTTATCTGCCAATATTATATTTAAAAAGCACGCTTTAGGAGGTGATAAGAAATTATGTAATGTTTTTCTGCTTTATTCAGTTATTTTTAAAAGAATAACCTACTTATTAGCAAAATATTTGTCAAATAGTAAAATTGATTTTGACGAAAATCTTGAATGGTTCTTAAATTCATTGATTTTTATTTAGACACATTTTTTACTTATATACTAGCTGAGAACAAAAAGTTAAATGATGGTTTAAAGAACTCCAGATCAAGTTTGTACTTTCAATTTGGTTAACATCATTTTAAAAATATATAAGTTGGACCATATCGTAAATTAAAATTGGATTAATTAAAGTTCTAACTTCTTTTTAGGAGCCATGGCCACTTCTTAAATTCTTAATGGTGTAAGCGATGTCGTTGATTTGAGTAGAGAAAGCAACTATGACTTCAGTTTTTGGGAAAGATTTTACTTTATAAGTTGGTGGTGGTCAGACAAAGGTCAGTTCCTTTGCTGCCAGTCTCAGAGGGAATGTCTGCAAGGTCTCGACCCGGGTAAACGAAATTTCAAACATATCCATATGTTATTATTAACTTAACCAACTAGTATTAACTAGTACCTTTGTTTTGCCTTTTAGAGTCCGGCAGTCCATGATAGGACCGGACGATGCTGGAATGGATTTACGCGCAGCACGGCTACATGCTCAAACTAGTCAGGAGGTCAAATCCTCAGCAACTCTACCATGGCTAGATTGGCAATTATCCCTCTTCGTAATACTCTGCGCCATCGCTGGCGCTATTCTCTTCGCTTTCTTGGTAAGTATTTTACTTTACTTTGTAGATATAAAGTTTCCAGGAGAAATTTAACAAAATACAATTCAAAACAGATCCTGTTATGGCTGCGAAAACAAATGTCGCGTGAAAAAGACACTGAGGATGGAGATAGGCGTAGTTTAGTAGAAGAAGGCGCCGGCTGCCTTCCGGAAAAATCTAGCAAGGAGACGAAGGAACCAGCTGAAGCACACTGGATTCATGAGCCGGTTGTTAAAACTATTGTTCCTGCACAAACCTTACGAAAAACTCCTGTTGCTTCGGGCCTACCAGAAGTAAGTATCTCTAGAATTTAAGTTTAGATCTTAAGTTTTCTATAATAGAATATAAGTTTAGAATATAAGCTCGTGATGCTAGAATATAAGAGTAAAGTTTAGAATATAAGTTTATAATGCTAAAAGTTAAATTTAGAATGTAAGTTTCGAATACTAGAATATCGCGCGGTTAAGCTTAAACATTACTGTACCTTATAATAGTTCTCATACAAGATAGGATTAGATTGACTTTATCCTTAAAGTGTTATAAGGTAACGTAGTTTCAAAATACTGGAATAAGTTTAGCGTAGACATTACCATACCTTATAAGTAACCTATTATAAAGTAATCGTCACTTGATGAGGCGTAATTAATACAAAACACCTGGCTTTCAGGCAATGTCGGTGGCTACACCAGAAAGACGTCTTGAACCAGTGAGAATCCGAGCTAAGGGCCTACTTGAGCGTAGAGGGTCAAGCGCGAGTTTGACCATCGACATCAACTCAGTACCCGAAAGTCCACCGAAAGTGATCACTCCGACTGATGAATGCACTACTGAGGAATTTTTGTTGAGCGCAGGCAACGTGCTGTCGAAATTGCAATTAAAAAAAGCGCTCAGTGATCCCTCGTCTTTAAAAAAAGAATTTTATGAAGTTCCATTGAATCAGCCTGAACAAGTGGACGTGTGTGGCTCAGGAATCAAAAATCGTTATCGATCGGTGTTACCTAATCCCAGAACAAGGGTGATTTTACCCGGGTCTGATGATCCACTGACGAGTTATATAAACGCTAATTATATAAAGGTACGTTCGTCACGCTTTCCATTTTATAATATAATTAAAATTAGATTACATTATTCATTAGATTTTAAAAATAACAATTAAAAAAGAAGTTTCTAACTTGAATAGTGATTTAAGAAGGTTAACACCTTTGTAATTAGTTATATAATTTATTCATAGAAAATTATATACTGAATTTTAAATCCAGGGGTACGACGAGGGAAATCGGTATATAGCGACTCAGGGTCCATTGGCTCACACGATAGAAGACTTTTGGAAAATGGTTTGGGCGGAGAATTGTGAGGTCGTTGTGATGATGACGAAACTGCACGAAAAAGATTCAACAAAATGCGATGCATATTTTCCTTTTGAAAACAACGATCGGATACAAGCAGGGGCCTTCATAATTATGGTTATATCGATTGAGTCCCGAAACGGATACACAATCAGGACTCTGGAACTGCGATTTGAAAGAGAAAGACGTATCGTGCAACACTACTGGTAAGGGCTTACAATAGTAAAGATTATTTCAAAATTGATTATAGGTTACTAAACGATTTTGGAGTTTAGGTATGACTCGTGGCCCGATCATGGGGTGCCTCAAGCTGCAGACCCGTTGATCAGTTTGGCTGCAGAAGTGAACCAGAAACCCGGACCAATTGTGGTACATTGCAGCGCTGGAATTGGTCGGACTGGTTGCTTCATTGCTCTGGCCACTGGAATGACACAGCTGATAAAAGATGGAAACGTTGATGTCTTGGGTATTCTGTGCCAAATGAGGTATCAATTATATAGAATAGTTTTAACTTAACAATCTGAATGTTATCACTTTTAAATTAAAAAACATATTTCAAATGTTTTTTGATTTTTAGATACGATCGGGGTGGAATGGTTCAAACTGCCGATCAGTACGAGTTTGTGCACAGGGCTTTGTGCTTGTTTGACCAAACTTTGGATGGCAGATCAACGAGTAGTGATAAATGAAATTGTTTAGCAGATTTTTCTTCTCATAACTGAGAACGTGAATGATGTATATTGAGAAGAGAGAAATGTCATTCTCGCGACAAGAGATTTCAAATTCCAAAATTTGAATCTTGTTAATATAACTGTATACTTTTTTTTAAACTCATTTGTCTCGACACAGTTTTAATTGACAAAATTTTAATCAACCAATTTCTAATGTCTAATGCTTCACGGTCAAGCACTCAAGCTGCCATTACTATACTGCCATGATACGTATTTGACATAATCGATTAAAAACAAATCTTTTTCGGTCTCGAAGCTTCAAGCACGGGTTATTATTCAGGAAAACAGGGTGGAACAAAAAAGCACTTTTGTATTTAGTTGTATATAACTGTCAATTTTATTTTCTTTGGTTTTTCAAGCTGAAAGATACTTTTGTTGGTGAATTTCACAGCTGAAGTTAATCTTAATAACTTCCTTCTACATGACACTACTTTCTAAAAAAAGAAGAAAAAAAAAAATCTAAAGTAGAACTCAAAAAGAGTAGACGAATTTCGGTCTTGATTTAGACCCTATACAAACAATTTCTATCAAAGTCCAGTGGTGGAAAAATGAAATTTTTGTCACCGCCAACTTTGAAAACAACTTTTGCTTGCTTTAAAGAAAAAGCACTCAACATTTGTTTGTTTAATAACAGATGTTGTAAAATTCGGAACAAATTTCATAAATTAAAATTTTGCAAGTTATTGTTCCTTATACAGTGTAGTAAAATTTAATTATCTTGAATTTGTTTTAATAATTATTTTAACAACACTATTAATCCAATAACTTTTAATTACACTGAAAAAGAGAGAAAACTTTTTTCATTAAAGTTGCAACCCATTTTCTCGTCAATTTTTTGACCGATCATTTTGTTGATCGAACTTTTGAGTTCCTATTTAAGTTAACCCATTCGGAGCTTGGTATTGATTTAACGCTAAAGACTGATTGCAATTTATTA
>JABFPM010000648.1:0-26070 GCA_022817325.1 Idris sp. 1 HC-2018 | reverse complement strand
CCATATCCACATTCAACATCGTAAATATTATTCTTTTTAAATCATGTATCAAGATTATGAAAATAATTTCTTGAAAGTAATAAATAAAGATAAGCAGTAATTACAACGAAACGATCCACAACAATTTTACTGTCACAATGTTATTTGATTTCCACAATCATCAAACAAAAATTTCTTATTTTGTCTATAATTTTTAACAGCCAAAAAAAAAGTAAAACATTTACAACAGAAATATCACTTGATCCTCTAATTTTGAAAACATGACCGTGGTAGCAAATGTGTAAATACATAAAATACTAAGCGCATATAATTTTATGTATTTCAGAGAATCATAAAAGTTTGCTCTATCTACTTATGAAATAAATTATTATTCCGTAAATTGCATCGTTCCAAGTGTTCACTTTAATTGATACAAAATCGTATTTAAACACAGTTTTATAGAAAAATATTTACGCATTCAGGTGTGATATTAAAAACGAAATGATAAGAAAAAAAGGACGAAAGAGAGCGAGAGAGAGAGAGAGAGAGAGAGATAATAATAAAAAAAATTGAATCCTTTAAATCTGCAAGTTACGGCAGATACGTAGCAGCAGAACAGAGAGTCCGATTCTAGCGGTGAAACTCTTAGAAGCTCCTCGCACCTCACCTCAGGCAGCCTACTCCCCCGCAGAATCATAATCTGATCTCGTATTAAGGATCATCTCCTGCCTCCACTGCCCTCCTCCTGTACTCCCCTATTTTTATGCAGATCAGAAGCGAGTGCCCCGAGGTGGGAAGCTGTGCTATAAACGCTTTATAATCTTCGTCTGAGCATACCATCGTAAAGCAGCTGGCCTCGTATCCTCACTAGATTCAGTCTCACACCGAGGCTTGCTCGCAAGAAATTGATCGATACTCAAATGCTGATAATTCCACTTCAAGCATAAATTAACCGCGTCGTCTTATATCGCTTAATTGCATAAACCCTTGCTTTCAAATTCAAATAATTGTACACACGAAATGTATACATCATCTTGTCAAATTTGCACAAGACGATCAACTTGCTGCAGTGCGATTTTTTTGTCCTTATACTTTCTTCCAAAATCTCAGAAATTAATAAATTGTTAAAAGTATACCCAAATATTTTGTTTAACTATAGATCAAACAAGTCAAGATAATTTTAAAAAGTATTAAAAACAACTGATTAATTATAAAAAAATAAAATATGTTTTCTTAGATGAGGTGGTTAAAAAAAATCTCAGGCTGCATTGGACCGATTTACTTCAAATTTTGTGGGGTTATTTATTAATCATACAGGAAATCAGTACCATAGAGATTGTGTCAAATTTTTAGTTTATTACTTGTTTATAAACAAATAGTGTTGTAATTTTTTGCTGTTAAATAAAATACTCATAATCAAATGTCGATATTTTTGTTAAAATGTAAAAATTTTAGAATCAGCTTATTGTCTATTCTATATAACTAGTCAGATCAATTACGAAAAAAAAAACTAGGATAATTAGAGTCAATTCTGATGAGTACACAAGTATCGTGACCACGGTAAACTACTGCAAATAAAAAATAGTTTTCATTTGTTTATAAGTAATCATTTGTTTTGTTTGTATTTTTAAAACCTTTCATGAAAAATTAATCTTTAAATGTTAAAAAAAAACGTGATTTTCTTTCATTGATGTAAATTACATAGTTTGTTTCCAATTCAGTCAACAAGTTGCGTCAAAAGTATGCATTTCTAGGTGTATATGCTCCCGTATATTAAACATACATTTTTAAAAGAAAAATGTGTATATCAATATTTTGTTAAATGAAAGCGAACGACATTGAAGCACAATTAAAATAGAAAATAATACAAATCAAGATGATAGTTGAAATGTACATTATGCGCACAATTTGCATAAATAATTTCGAAGCCATAAAGTACAGTATTGAATAGTAATTAAAGTTAACGCACTCGTTATGATCACACAAACGGTCATTATTTAAGTGTGAATTAACTGTAACCATAACCCAAAAAGATTAACTGGTAGGAAATACCGGAATTCGCGTCACTTTTTACTGCGAATAATTCCCAAGGGGCAAATTTACCTATGAAATAATAATAAGGGTCCGTGCGAGCATTAACCCCCAAACAAAATAGAAGTGTACTCTTTTTTTGCACCTTATAAACGAATACATATTTTTTGTATCTCTGAAATAGCAAAATACTTTGTATGTTTTGTTTAAACAATTTATTAATTCACTACTTTTATGTTTTCTAAATCTTGTGCAATCGATTGTTCCGTATTTTTCATTACATATAGATTGATTTGACAAAGCTATATTTGTAGAAATTGCATTACGCAGTAAGCTAATATCTGTAATTTCAATATTGATACGTCGAACTGATTTGGTGTGCAATTAACGAATCTCATACATTATTGACATTTGGTGTATGTAGAACTTGATGAATGATTGATGAATATATTTTGCAAGCTAATATTAAACATAAAGACAAGATTTAAAATTAGAATTAGAACAATAACGTCACGTACAAAATATGTACAACGTTTAACCTTTTAAGTGGTAAAACAGTAGAGATATTTTGAAAACATGCTTTTTTAAAAAAAAAAAGTTCTATTTATCATTATTTATAAACGGTGTTATCATAGATTAAGAAGTTTAGTTTAAATCATCAAAAGTACATAGAATATAGGTTTGTACACTGTAATTGGGCTTGCTCAAAACTTTTCATTACATATTTAGAGTTACGTTTTCGAAAGTTATGTTTGTACTTATTAATTTAGCTAAATCAAATCTTCATTTATATTTCCTACAATTTGTATATTCAAATTTATTATTAGGCAAAGTTTGAATTAAAATAAACTAGTATATATTCTAGTGGTACTTTCAACATGTTATTGAAACAAGGTAATTAAAAAATATTATATTTCGAAAATGAGTGATTATGAAAAAATTAATTATATATTGTAAAATTGCTTAAGATCGAGAATTATATTTTTAAAATATAATACAATTTTATTTGATCCACTTAGGTAAAATTAAAGGGTTAGGCAATTCAGAACTAATTAAAAGGATTCATAAAAAGTTTTGTGGACAAAAATATACCAAAAGTTTGAATTGTTGAAACACGTTATAATTAACTCACAAAAGTACATTATTAAGCAATGCGATTTATAAATAAATATTATTTTTTCAGAACTCTCAGAGAATTCTGTGGAACTTTTTCTTTTTAAAAAATATGTTTAAAATTATTATTAGAATAGTAATTAAAAAATCACCAATTCATTTATTTTGTATTTGCTTTATTTTGTTTAATTAACATGTATGAATTATTAATATAATTATATAACATTATACAAATAATTTTTAATTTTTGTCTGTTATACAAATTTTGAACAATTACGTGCAACCTTCAAATCAAACTAAAATCAAGAAAGTGTTATAGTTTTATTGAAAATAAAATTTAGTATCAAATTAAAGTAGATTTTTTTCTATTTGTTCATTATAAAACAGTAAGTGAATTTTTTTGTTCTGGAAAATCAATTTTTCAGCCAAATAATTTTTAGATATCAGATAAATAATTAACATGTTTTATAATTATAAAAGAAATATATTTGTATATACAATTTGAAAAATTGTAATTTTAAATATATTTAGTCAATTTTTAAAATTTATACAGTACAATATAAAATAGATTTCTGTGATATACGAATGTAAACACTCCAAGTATTTACGAATTGTATATTATCTTAAAAATAAAACTGTTCAATTATAGTAAAAAAATGATAAAAATAAAGTTATAGTCGTCTTTTTTTTCATTTAATAATAATTATATCAATTTTAAGATCTATTCTATTGTCTGATGAGTATAAAAGTTAATCTTATATATTACAAGGAAGAATAATATGAAAAACAAAAAGGTAATTTTCTTTTAATAGGTACCTGTAATTCTTTACGAGGTTTTATCTCATTTAAGAACAGTGAAAGCACTTTACATGCAAAATATAGTTCAAAATAAAAATTTTATTTGCAGTTGCAAACACGACAAAGTTTTAGCATGATGGACATCTGGCCTTTTGATCAAAATATAATTAGTTAATTATAGGGGAGTTTAGGGTAGCCTCAAGCAGTGGGTAACAACGGTCATATTTAGATTTAGAATATTGTTCTCCGATGAAATTATTAACATAATAATGATCGAAAATGTATTGTGGATTAGCAAAATTTACGATCGAGAATAATTAATTTTTGCATCAAAAAGTTTAACATCTTTGTAGATTTTTTGTGAAACTACAACATAATACAACAAATAACAGCTAAAAATAAATTAATAATTTACATTTATTAATTTATTTAATGAATTTTAAGTTGATTCTGAAACAAATATTAATACTTGTACATTAATTTGATGAAAGTTTCAAGTCGAAAAATTTCTTTCAAAATATTTGAATGAACAAAATTAAGAATCATTTTTCTTCTATTTATATGAAAAAATAAGATTATCAAAAAGGACATTAATTGAATGAGGATTAATTTTGATTCCGGTTCTTCAAAAAAAAGTTGAATAGACACAGCTGACATTTTCTGAAAATCTTGATGAAACAAAAGTGCCGACAATTGTGATTAACATAGCTGAAACCGAAAATCTGTGACTGTGAATCGGGGCATATGCTTGATGAAACAGAGAAAATAGAATTTGGAGTAGAAATTAAGGACACGAAGGTCAGTGAGGTGTGCTTTTTAAATATATATGTGTTTAAGATGCGGGTGCATTGGCATTTCTCGGGGCCAGGCCTCGCCTTGCTGATATCCCTGGGAGCAGGGTAAACGGCAATTCGCCATTGTTTGAGGCGACGGAGCTGCTGAGATACTTATCGCACTACGCAATTCACGGGTCCTCAAAAATCCGCAGGAGTTCGCTGATGATGCACGGACACATATGAACGAGTAAACAAAAGGTGCGCCCAGTCGCTCGTACCGAAAGCTGCAACTATTTTTTGCCAGGTTAAGTGCCATTATGTTGCTATTGGTATAGACTATGGGCCACGCTGCTCGTAATAAAGCGAGACTTCACCATTGTTATGCAAATGTATCTAATCGGCCGAGCCAGTCGACCATATGTCCGTTCTCGTATACAGCGTGTCGTTGATGCGTATTACTACTAACACATACACTAACAACCTTACGTCCACCAACAATTACGCTCAAATCAAATTAAACCAACTAATACGTCTGGTTGCCCTAATAATATCACTTTTTTTATTTTTTAACTGGTGTCGCCAAATCAAAACCAAATCGTTTGCAAAAAAGTTTGCAGATTTCTAATGGGAAATGTACATTGTGATTGTATTTTC
The DNA here is from genome assembly GCA_022817325.1 of Idris sp. 1 HC-2018. NCBI lineage: Eukaryota > Metazoa > Arthropoda > Insecta > Hymenoptera > Scelionidae > Idris > Idris sp. 1 HC-2018. The sequence continues at coordinate 20,719 of JABFPM010000648.1, read as the reverse complement.
AACCTTACAAGCGGAGTCTTTTATAAAAAATTTGGTGAAAATTTGGTGAAAATTTGGTGAAAATTTGGTGAAAATTTGGTGAAAATTTGTTGTTATTGTTAATTACTTTTTTTGTAAATAAAAATGCCTGCATCCGTTTGCTAGCAGAGGTACTTTAAAGCAACATAATCAATTTTTGAATGTTTCTTTTCAAATCGCAGTAATTACTTTAATTTTTACTACATATATTTGAGTAAAAAGGAAACTCATTTGTAAAACACCTATAAACATTTTTATGCTCTAACATATAGAACATTGTCAAAAAAGCGAAAAATCGTTTTTGCCATTTTTGCGTATTTAATGAAAAGCAGTTTCCTAATTCACATACAAAAGTCGAATTTTCAATCCAGAAAATAATTCGGTATTGAAAGAGTTAATTTTGTTCAATTACTGATTATTTTGTAAACTAATTTGATCAAAAATGTCTGTACAAATATTCAATGTTGATACTTCCTGACAAGTTTTCTAAAAATAGTGGAACAAAGTTTTACATAAATAAAAGATATTAAGAAACAAAATCATCAAATCGAAACTCTCCTTTGTTCTTGCTGAACGATTAAGTGCGCGTTCCAAATAAATCACTGAAATAAAGTTGGGCTGAGTTGGTTGAGAATTATTTACAATTTTGCGAGCAGCATTTGATGCGTAAGTACGAGCACACTGTGAGTCCCGACGTATATTTAGGCACGATTATTTATGATAATGATTACACGATGCTCGCTTTCATGCATTTAGTAAACGTTTACTATGTGCTAATAAACCCCGCTAATTCTGGCCACATTAATACACTGTTATTATGCCCACTACAAAGTATTGATGATTGGCTCGATGCATATGAAAATGCATCTCTGCAACATTTCAATTTTGCTGCTAGTTTTATACATTTTATAAACGACTTACAAACTACATCTTCATATCGTGATTTATTATTTTTAAGTGACTAGTAATTTCCAATTAAGTTCATTTTGCAAACTGCTGTGTTTTCCAATTTTTTTTGTACCAATTATAAATATCTATCGTCTTAATTGTCAATTTTGTGTAAATTAATTTTTTAATTTGAAAGTTTAAATTACACTTGATAATAGAATTGAAACATACAAATCGATGAAAGACTTTTCATATTGATTGCTGAAAACATCTATTATTAGTATAAATTTCTGAAGAGGAAATACAAAATGTTGGATTGTGATTAATCTTATTTTAATTGGTTCCTGATTAACGGCAATTTTTGATTATTTATTACAAAACATTCCAATAATATGATTTTTGTTAAGAAATATATTTCAAATCTAAAATGAATAATTAATAGAACTAAAATTGAATTTTAAATCTAATCCATCGATAAATAAATATATAAGAAGAGTCAGGTTTTATCTTAAAGTATTGATCGTAAAAAGTCATATTTATTCACGTTTATTTGGAGTGCAAAAAAGAATTTGAAATATAAGACAAGAAGAATGCAAATCTATTGCATCTCCGCTGTCGCCAGTAAATACTTATATCGTGTATTTGAATTCCGTTGTCCTAATCGCGATACGGGATGCGTAAAATGAACAAATGTTGCGCAACAAAATTGCAAGTGGAATTGGCAATGCTCCAGTGTTCATCTTGTCATTATCAGCGAGCACAATGACTAGTAGAGTGCGATTAGGAGGAGTTGGATCAAAGTAAAGAAATAAAAAAGCAACAAAACAAAGCAAAACAAAGCCGTTGAATTTGAATGAATACAATGGAACTCGTGGCGTTTGAGAGCCAGAGGGTGAATTTGAAAACAAAAACTGAGAATGTTTCACTGGATAGGTGTAAAAATGAGAGGGAAAGCAAGTGTCACTCCTTTTGATACTATTAAACACATTATCGAATAAAATTGTTTTCACTTTTAAGTCAACAAAGTTATCAAAAATCATAAAAAAAGAAAAATGATTACATTTTACATGTAAAAGTAGCATACTTAGGATCTATAAATTCAAACGCAAATGAAATGTTGAATAAGCAATAAAAGTTTAATATATTTATTATACTCAACAACAAAATGTTAAATGCATTATTTCTATTATTGTATACTAAAAATTTTAACATAAATTTTAAGTCATGTGCACTAAATATGTATTTTTATGAACTTTATGAGAGTAATATTTCTTGATATTATAAACCTTAATTTATTTTAATTTATGTTTCATTAATGTTTTTTTACGTGTATAAACAAATGTAATGAAGTCTTGATTGTTTCGGTATTTATGACTTTTCTTATTCGACAATTTACCAAATCAATTTCTTTTTCTTACGCTGTAATAATAACATTTAAAATAACAGGCATGCAAATGGACTTTTTATTTTCCGAAAAATTAATTTAATTAATGATATCAAGTACAAATATGATTGGAGAAAGAAAATTGGAATTATTGAGCTGCATACATTGAAATATAGAATCGGCATTAAAAATATGTAATTATTTTATTTTATGTTTGTGAAATTCCAATTATGTGAGTATAAATAGTTTTACAATGTATGTCATGTTTATTGCTATATCTTCGGTGCACTAACGAAGTTACTCATTTTCGCGGAATAATATTTTCGGTGTATAGAATATACAAAGTATATTCTATTGCTATAACTTAATTAGTATTATATCGATTGCACGACAAAATTGATTTAGCGAAGTAATTTTCGCGTGATTAATGCAAAGAAAAAAAATATAGTTCATAGTTGTTATTATTATAATTTTTGTAATACAAAAAGACAACGACATTTTGTAATATTTTAATTTTAGAACAAAAAAGTTTGGATCACAAAAGTGATTTTTTTTATTTTTCGATGAAAATAATTACTGTGTGACATATTTAAGAAAGTTCAACAAAGTAATGACAGAAAAATGCATATAATTATTGTTCAAGTTTATAATTTTATGTTTATTTCATGAACATTTAATTTTTAATTAATGTAAGTTTTTTTCTGTACAATTACATGAATTTCTTAACAAAACTCATCATGTTATTTAGAGGTACAAAAATCTTTACTAAACCATATCATGTACATTAAAAAAACTAATGTCTAATTTTAAGATCGCAATGTCTACCCTATTTTAAATCAAAGCACATCATGTTTAATGATTCCATGCCGAAGTTTTTGAGTAATGTTGTATTTTTGTTCACCAAGAATTATAATAATTACCATCAAAGATAATAATTTTTTTCCACAAAAATATTAACTATAAAAGCAACTGAGTAGCGTAATTTCTAAAAATAACATCTTTTTATTCCTTTCCTTTTTTTTATTCCAACGCAATTTAAGAGATCATTATTCTATTTTACAGTATCTTAAAACAACTACCGCAAGAAAAGGTGTTAAAAAATTAAAAAAAAAGTTGTGCTCTAGTTCCGAAATAAACATGGAATTTGAAATTCTTATTTTAACGAATCCCCAACGTCAATAAAAATGACTCTGATTTCAACGATGACCATTCCATCAATCCTTTTTTTAAATTCAAATTTTAATTAATTTAGAAGAAAATGCTCTTTTAATTGAAAAAATGTTTGCAGACAAAAGTAAATCGCGTCTCATTAGCTTATCAGTTTAGGCTTTTGCGCGATACGTGAAAAAAATACACTGGACAGAAAAAAAGGCCACCTAGTTAAAATCAAAATTTAGGCCACTTTCAAGCCGTCGTAACTTCTGTAATTTCCATCGTAATTGAATATGTTTTGTTTAGATTAAAGCTTGAAGTCTAATTTTTAGATGCATTTGTGAAAAAATAGAATTTTTTTTTGTTTATGCAAATAGCTTGTAAACAAAAAGATTTGTAGGTACGAAAACTTTACCAACTTTCCATGGGTGTATGGGCAAAATTTGCCGCACAATCTATGGTTTTCATGATGGTTTCTAAAAATTCATTTGTTTCTTAACATAATGAAAAAAAACAAATGTTTTTCCATGCAAAATGACCATTTTACGGCCAATTGAAATTTTCATTGCATTTTCGCATCTTTTTCATAGAGGAGCAAAACAAAGCCAGTCACTTTTGATCTAAAATGATTGGCTTTTTTATACTATAGCTTTTGCGTCAAAATGGATTAATAAATTTAATTTCCAGCAATATTTACAAACAATGCTTAGTTCAATATCACAATTGAAGACTTATTAAAATTTAATGTTTTCATTTATCTCGAAAATTTACATTTTTATTCTTAGAATTTCATGACATAAATTAAATGATCGTTGAATTAAATTAAATTAATTTTTATAATGAGTTTAAATTTGTATCAATTCTTACATTCAAGCAATAACCGTAATTTTAGACACTAGGACATTATAATGGTGCCAAAATCTTTCGATAACGTTTGCCATAACTTTGTCATAGCTTTGTCATAGCCTTGCCAATACTCTGTCATTTTACTACACAAACCATGTCATAATTAATCCATTTTGACGCAAAAGCTATAGTATAAAAAAGCCAATCATTTTAGATCAAAAGTGACTGGCTTTGTTTTGCCACTCTATGAAAAAGATGCGAAAATGCAATGAAAATTTCAATTGGCCGTAAAATGGTCATTTTGCATGGAAAAACATTTGTTTTTTTTCATTTTGTTAAGAAACAAATGAATTTTTAGAAACCATCATGAAAACCATAGGTTGTGCGGCAAATTTTGCCCATACACCCATGGAAAGTTGGTAAAGTTTTCGTACCTACAAATCTTTTTGTTTACAAGCTATTTGCATAAACAAAAAAAAATTCTATTTTCTCGCAAATGCATCTAAAAATTAGACTTCAAGCTTTAATCTAAACAAAAAATATTCAATTACGATGAAAATTACAGAAGTTACGACGGCTTGAAAGTGGCCTAAATTTTGATTTTAACTAGGTGGCCTTTTTTTCTGTCCAGTGTATGATAACTTCGGATGTCACGTAAGTATACTTGATCGGCTACGCAGCTCGACGAGCTAAATGACCGTCGTTGTCTGCTTCATAAGCGGGCTGGCGGACGGACAGAATAAACGAGTGAGCGAGTTGGAAAGTCGCGAATCCGGCGGATAGAAAAAGAGAATGGATTACGCGGAGGGGGTGTAGCTTGGGAGGCCGAGAGAAAGAGCGATCCCGTGCGAGCGAGAGGCACGATACTGCTAGTGTCGCGTCGGACGCTGCACGAAGCGCACGCTCCATGTGTAACGTCGCGAGCTTTCGCGAGCAACTTGTCGCGCTTAATTATTTATTCGTGCGCTGATTGGTCCCGCGAGTGCACGCAATCCCGACAGAACTTCCGCATTCAGCATTCAAATTGCCCGCGGCGATTAATTAAGCGGAGAAATTTTATTCAATTGTTTGCGTGGAGGGGTTCTGCGAGGGCTGCCCAAACTGCACGTCTTCAGAGGCGATACCAGCCGTTGATTGGTCGACCCTAGGCCGACCGGTACCGCGACCACGTGAGTCCTCCAAACGTCTCTGTCAAGCGAGCGAGAATCACTGTTATTATGCCAGTCATTAATTGACACTGCGGACATGTTCATTGGATAATTTCAGAAAAAAATGAAGCGTAATGTTTGACAGGTCACGCGAGTTCATTAGAATTGCTGCGGTGCCATGAGATACAAATTGTAATCGTGCAGGGTTTATCGTTAGTGCGCGTGCTGCCAATAGTGTTTTTCTCGCAGGATTAGTGTGATGGTGTCTAGAACATGCTGAAACAATGGAGTAAATCTAGGTTTCACTCGATTTTGGTACGTTTTGTGTTAAAAATTATTCCTTAATTGCGACGTTGAAGTTTATACAATATTTTAAGACTTTAACTAAATTTCGAACAATCTTTTCTCTTCTTTTTCGCTAATGACATTTTATTAAAGTCAATTTGAGACGTAATTTTGAATTTCAATCTTTATTTGTAAGTCAAGTATTATTGTTTCATAATAATATTTTATTTTGCTTGAAATTAGTAGAGATTTTGAATTTCGATACAATTCAATTGTGTTTTCATTCTATTAATTAATGATGACTACACACACAAATCCAGTTGTAAACATATTAGTATGAATACATTTGGAGAAATGAAAATAGTGATCAATTATTTATTGATTCATTTTCAAAGATTTCTGGCTATTACATAATTTAGTTTTTGCTTATTCTGCATAAATTAATAAATCAATTATTCATTAATTACTATGTTAATTTTTTTCTGTGTAGATAATATTTTTTAAATTGCAACTTGTGGGTAATGTTTACCTTTTATTGGTTATTAAATTAAAAATAATCACTTAATACATATTAACCGTTAAGATGACTGGTACTTTTGCTTTGGTTAGGAAAGGCAAATAAAACAATTGTGTTTCATGTTACACGTGTCGCATGTACCCCATAATATTAGCTTAAACTTTATTACACTGACGTTTCGTCTTTGGTATTTTACGACGTAAGTTTCTTTAATAAACCAATGACGTAAATGTGACTAAGAATGTACTGTCTTATTCATAAATATCTTATAATTATCGCTCTTTTAACCAATTAACAATATGCGCTTAGCTTTTATTACATTATTTCCAGCAAGTTATGCATTGGCAATAAAAATTATATAGGAAGTTTAATCGGCACCAAATGCAAGCTTATATACACGTGTATAAGGTATAGTTAGAATGTCGGCAATCTTTTTATTTAAAAATCAAAATCATTATTAGTGTCAACATTATTGGTGCAAATGTCCTTTTCTTTTTCCTAATAGAACATTTTAATAAATTATTTTTTTTAATTTTGCATGATATTTTTTTTAATGTGCACATGCTAAAAATGCCTGGGGAATATAGAGAGTATTAATAGTTGAACTAAAAAGAGAAGTTTAATTTGGAAACATAAAGAGATGTTGCTGGAGAAAATTAAAAGTCTTATTGGATATAATTCGAGCTTAAATAATTCAAAGGAAGTAATAGAAAAAAATGATTGGTGACCTATTGTGAGAGTATACTATTCGTTTCCAATTATAAGGATTCGACGGTCTTCCTAAGAATCATTACAAAATGTTAAAGCTATTATGTTATTGGATTATTGCACTATGATTAGTGATCAATACTACTGAAAGGTAATTACAAAGTGGTAGTTTTTGTGTTGCAATAACGTTGAAAAATTGTTAATCAACGATGAATCTGCGGGCAATTTTGCATTTATTGATCTAAAAGTGCAGAGCAAATTAATTTTATTAAAGAATAATTTTTCAACTTTTTTTTCATGTTAACTAAAATATTTTTCTTCTTGATACCAAAATCGTTGCATCCAATTACTGCTGGATTTTGTACACACACAAAAATTCTGTTATATTTCGTGTATATATTTCTAATTATAGGGAGATATTGTATGAAATGTGTTGCGATAGCCAATTATTGTGAAAGGACTGAATCTTTGCCAGTCCAGAACACGGTAAAGTTGACTGACAACATGCTGTTATCGCACACAGAATTATGTCAACAAAACATTGAATTATAAATTTGCACGTCCTTATTTAAAATGAAAAAAAGGAACAAATTTAATGATTCTATTCATCTTTCACACATTTGTTTCTGAGTATGTGTAACGTGAATCAGATGATAACTATGGTTTCTCTATTAACACATTTTACATATCTCGGGCGCTCCCTCAAAACGATGTTGTAATTGTTACATAGCTGGTGCACAGTACAGAATTTATAAAAATTTTGACATGCGACAAATAATTGTGTTGCCCCTGGCTAAATTGTGGTGAAATGTGAAGAAACACACAGCATTTATATGCACGGCATTGAATATTTTTTATGCAAATAGTACCATTAATTGTTATTCACAATAACGTCAAACTAAAAAGTTTTTTTAAAAAGCAGTACACGTAATCGATTTTTTTTTTTTTTTTTGACATATCTAACAATGTTTGTATGTTAATTCAGAAATATATTATTTAAATTACAGACATAAGTAGTTTATGTGTATAAATAAAATGTTAATTTCTTTTTATTTGTGTCGATTCTTTTATTTTTGATAATATGCAAATGAAAAATACAAACAATCAAATTTATAAATTGATCAGATATTCAATAAGAAGTTCTAAATTGGAGATAATAATAGACAGGCATTAGCATAACATTACTTTATACGTTGTTCATTTATACACAGAGTCGCAAACAAAAAACTAATTAATTTGTAACTTTAGCTTTGTCATAGGTTTCGTTTTACGATCCACGCATATAATTTAGTTATGAAAAAGACATCTCTACACTTGGTTGGCAATCAAAGGTTTTGTGAGCAACATTCATCACCATGTGGCATTCCTTTTGCGCCGTCATAAAATATGATTGCTGCATCAAAGACAATTTTCATAATTATATGTTAATCGTATTAGCCATTAACTAAAACATTTTTGGCTGCGAATGCAATTAGACGACGAGCAGTCATCAGGTTAAAAAAATTTTTATTTCAAAAAAACAAAATGATGAGGAATAATTAAGTGCAATATACTGTCAGCAGTATAAAGTATGAATACATTTTTTATGATCACACTCTAATCGCAATGCGTCAAATGGGAGGCGGTTAATTATCGACGAGCAATCATTAACACCGAATGTTTACAATCTGGAATGTTTTTATGACATCATATCAAGCGAACAAATTCACCAACAGACACTTATGTTTGTAGATTTTATTTTTTCCTTTTTTTTAATCGTTCTAATAGATGATTGCTTCTTTGAATGTTAATTATGCAAAAATCATTATATTAGCATAAAAATTATACGACTTTCTTTACATAATATTTTTATATATATTTTTTCAAAGATAATGACAGATAATTAAATATTTCAATTTTCAATCATTTATGCTATTTTACTTTTTACTGTAATTCTAATAAAGCAATAACTTAAGTTTATTTTTCAATAAACTCATAAATGCAACTTTAGTTAGTCATTTTTTTTAATAATTATGTTTGTTAATAAATAAAATGAAACGAAAAGTTAATTAAAAATCAATACTGTAAATAATTTGTAACATCAGACTATTTTTATAATGTTTAATTTTATAGTTTTTAACTTTTCCATAAATATTATATTTTACATAATGAAATAAACTTGAAGTTACCATCAGTATATAGTTTTAATTGTTTTACTTGTCGAAACAAATTTCTTTTGCATTACTAGCTAGAGAAATTTAAATGTACGATAAATGATCCCATTAGAATATTTAATTGAAAAACATTTTGTTGCAATATTGCATATTATAAATTAAAAGTAAATTTCCAAGAATTATATGATATACAAATTTAGTTCTACAAAGAACTAATAAACAAAACTTTTAAAGTGTATGAAAAGTATATTTATAATAATAATAAAAACAACAATAACATTTAAATTTTCAAGTACTAGTAATAAATTATATAAAATAACAAACGTAAATAATTTTTAAATTAATCTAAACGTGCACGAGATATTTTATTACATTGCTAATAATTTACTAGTTGACAACTTTTCTATTGGTTGAACATTATATTTAGCAAAAGTACAAGTTGTCGTTGCCGAGAGATATGAGAACAACTTCTGAAATATCACAAGCAATTGTTTGTTAACGAGGCTAATTTTTTAACAAAAATACACATATGTGGATTATTAAGGGAAACACCGAGTACCTTAAATTATGTTTGGCTTTAAATCAGACCCACTGAGATACACGAAAAAGTAATAAAGAAAATAAGCTTCGGATGTGATTGATCATTGCTACGCAGTCTTAAACTGCGAACATCTGAGTGTCGCCGCGGACAGAGAATACACACTCGTCGCTCGACAATTAATAATTAATAGCTGGAGGCCCGGTTAATTAATCGGGCCTCGCCTGGAATAAGACTTGAAGCGTTAATTACAATTTATAATTAAGAAGCCTACCTTCCTTAGGATGAATAGCACTGACCATAAAACCTCTTTATGCAATTAACATGATTTATCGCTTACAAAATTATTAAGCTTCGTGGAACGCACTGACAATGTTTATTAGACAACTCGCACTGCTTACAATAATTTTTTTCTTATGATACACTGTAAGTCAGTTGCTGCGAAATTCAACAACATGTTGTTTAATCTGGTTGCACACAACATATAGTTGAATTTTAAACTTTTTGTGTAAAATTCAATAATATGTTGTTCAATTTTGGAGTTATCTTTTAGATTCCAAAAAAGGCATAAGTTAAAAAAAAAAATTAAGCAAATGTATTTAATTTATAATTATATCTTTCATTATTACATACTTTTAAAACAGATTAGTAGTTAATTATTTACTAGGAGACTTTTTAAAAATATGACATTTAGGTTATATTATTGTGTTACAACGAAAACTTTAAAATTCAAACAAAATCTGCAAATTACACAACATGTTGTTTAAAGTCGTGTTGAATTTTCAACAACCCGTTTACAGTGTACATCGTATAGTTTTTTTTTCAATTTTTCAATTTTCATTTTATGTTTGTATTTCTGAATATTTTACTTGCAAGTATAAAATTATCCCGCTGGATTTTTGTTGTTTGTTGTTGTTGTTGAAAGTTGTGTATTTAATAAGAAATCGTAAATTGTTGATTTAGCTCAAAAGAATAAACATATATAATAGCCAAAATTGACAATTAAATAAAAAGTATAATTTTGAATATAAATGTAGAGTTTTGTGTTCTCGCAAATTTTGTTTTACAAAAGCTTATTTTTTACAAGACAAGTTAAAGCACACTTTAAATAATAAAATTGAAATAATTTGAAATAACATTTATCTTTGCAAATAATAAGAAAACCTCAAAACATAAATAATACATGACCGCGTTGATTGTTATTAATGATGATAATGAAAGCTGTCATTCGATTCTCACAGTTTTATCGAGCTTTTAATCACGATAGGCTGTAGTTAGAGGGGGTCCACATTTAAATAATTAATCCAAAAGTGGACGGCCAACTGTGCGCGAATTACTCGGTCGTGTATGTGCCAATAAGAGGGTTTGTAGGAAGGGTAGAATAAATAAAGCAAGGGGTCATTACATTCGATAATTGCACAAAATATTCCATGGGAATAATATCGTCATTAGACCATATGAGCCGGAATAGGATTGTCGGCCTGGAAGCATCTATTCAATCGATATTGCGTTATAGTAGTCTACTTTCTTTGGGGTGGATGAGCGGAAAAAAAGAAATCAAACAATCTTGAGGATATCTACGACGTGGCTGTGTAAATGAAGCCAGATTCGTTGTTGAGGAAAAAGGTGAATGACGAGCCAGACCATAGTAATGAGCAATGGCAGAAAATAAACTGTGATAATCAATGAGCAATTTCTACTTGTATAATTCAGAGTCTAGTCTAACGAAGGCTCTCGTGTTTATAACCCCGTTGGCAACATTCGTTTTTCGTTTATGTTGAGATATCTTGCCTGCAAGTATTCTCATCAATAAATCGAAGCATTCTGTTATTCTCTGCATGTTATATATATATATATATATATATACACACACACACACACACTAACACACGTATGGATTTTAGATGCCGACTTCGCGTTGATTGTGTTCTTTCCAAATCAATATCAATAATGTAATGCAGCGAGGGTTCTTGATGAGGACAGACCAAACGCAATCGACGAGCTTTCTTATCATTATGTATCGATAACGACTGCAAACCTAACAAACTTGACAAATTTCGTGTATAACAGACAGTCGTTGTGTGTATTTTTAGGAAACATTTATTTTCAAGTGGGAAAAAAAAGAAAAAAAAGTTGCTTGGCAGAGTTTTTGCAATTGTAAAGAATTGAACTGTAGGGAATTTACAATGAAACGGTTTGGCACTGCTTGGCAGTTCATCACTGACGTGTGTCACATTTCAATTAACTCTGATTTAATCGTACTTCAATTTCATAAAGCTGCATGTTCTTTGATATGCGACATAAGAAACTCAGTCTATTTGAAGTATAACACCCGTTGCTTTCCTCGTAAAGCTTTGTTGTAATTGTAAATGATTTCTCGTGTGTGATGCAAAAACATAATTTTTAATGCATCAATTGAAGAACTCGATTTATTAAAGTGATATGAAATTCACAGTGCCAGCAGCGCATTTCAATAAGCAACGAGGGAATAATAATTTATTTAGGGATATTTGATTCAATTTCCGATACCTCAATTGAGCAGTTCCCAGAGAACATTAACAGTTGACATTCATTTATGAAACAGTGAAGTAATTAAAAGTATAACTAAGCTAAGCTATAGTATCAGAGTGCAATTAAATAATTTCTTTACACTTAGCATCACTTGTAGAGAGCATCCATTACATGTATAATTACAACTATTTGTAGGTGCATCCTTATAGAACGCTAAAGAAACTTTGAGTACTTATAAAGTTGCACATTTTTATACGAAAACAACAAAAAACCTGAGTCATGTTGAACTTTTTGATATACCAACATTGATAAACAAAAATTGTGTTGCATTTACAAAGAAGGTGTTGATAATTAAAAACAATATCCAGCCAAGTTCAGGTTAAAAACAATAAGGATATTTTATGATTTTGTAAAAGAAGAGCATCGTAAAAAGAAGTATTTGAAGGTGTTGCGGTAATATCCAGTACGTGTTGCAGGTTTGTCGCTTATTAAAAGTGCCAAGAACCTTGGTCAAGCTCTTTCGTTGCTTTCCATGTACATGTCGATACTAATACGTGTTTAGCTCCATATACATGTGACACGACATCGAACGTAAACACGCGGAGGGTGTTAATTCAACTGCGCGTACGTGTACATGCACGTACGTGAGCCTCAAGTCGCAGCTTATTACGCTGCTGGAAAAAAGACCGCAACTTTTATTATGTTTCCAATTACAAGACCTGCGGTTACAAAATGTGCGCTGTTCATTTTGCGAAACTCCTTAATTTTCATGAGAAAAAAAAAACAAAAAAAAACAAACAAATTTTTTTCACCTGTACAAATGTAAGAAAAAAATATCAATGAAGCAATTACTTCAGTCACGCAAAGGCTATTTGTTTATTGAACAATTGGAGAAACAATGAATGTTAAAAGAAAAAATGTGCTGATGACAGAAAAGTTGTCCCTTATTGTTTTGGATGACACCGTGTTCTTAGGGCTAACCACAGACCATTCGTCTTTACAGTGGGAAACCCTCACTTTACGAATTCGGATAGAGGGAAACAAGTTCGCTCGGACATGTGTCGTGTTCAAGCATCCGGAAAAAGACGAAGCTCTGGTCAAATAGGGAATCGGAATGTAGACAAATATCAAATAAAACACTACAAAATAGCACGTTATTCGTCTAATAATATGTAATACCACAAGAACATCATCAATAACTGTCCAATTTTTTTAAACACACAACTCTTCATCTGATATTATCATACTTATCCCTAATTAAATTTGCATTTATCATCCGCGATAACTATAATTATGTGGAACCTTCAAATTATTCATTAATAGGAGCAATATTTTAGACTTAAGATCAATTTTTCGAACGTTGCAGGTAATTTTAATCCTGCGGTGTACTCTGTACAAATATGCATTTTCTATACAGTTAATTGCTAAAATAAATTTGTCTGCTGATATTAACAGTTAAGCTCTGTTGATTAAAACATTTTATGCACAACTCTAATTAAGTGAGCTCAATCAAATGAGCCCGACACTGCTGGATGGTTTGCAATAAAATAATGGCACGACGATTTGTTCAGCAGGCGTAATAAGGTTCTATTTGTCACGAGCGGATTTGAAGATTAAAATGGTTGTACGTTTCTCGTAAATCCTTGGACGCTGCTTTTTCAGGCTTAACAGACACCGTTGGCTGTAGATTCAGGACGATTATCGCGTGGTCAGTTGGCGTTTCGCGCGGCTGAGTCGCAAAATTTTGCAGGCAGTGTGGGTGCCTGCCAGCGGAGGCGGCTGGATGGCTACGTTATGAATACATTATAGGGTGAGCCCCGCTGGATGCTGGCACATGCGCCGAAGGGGTGACTCCACCCTGGGCCGCGGTGCTATTATATGTACGCGTTGCGGGTTGTGCTAATTATACATGCGCTAACCATCTCCCTCCAAACGCCCGGCAAACCTGTCCTCTCGCAGTGAGGGCTGCGCTAGAGAATTATCCTCCGCTTGGTAGGGATGTCCTTTCTGCATTGCCATCTCGCGATTCCCTCTTCCCCTGCCCACCTTCGTCTCCTCCTCATCCACCTCCAGCTCCTTTCCATTCTCTCTCCTACTCCGGCCTGCTTTTTCAATCTATCTTGTCGGGATCGTTTTATATACGATTCTCTTTTCAATTATGCCAAAAATTAATCCCAAGAAAATTATAAGTCATCATTTTCATTTCATTTCTTTTTCAGCTTTTCAGACTTTTCGCTAATTGCACATCAACCGTTTACACAAAGTCAAAGGCTAATAACTTCGATTTCGGTTCTGAATCGATAAATAGTTTTGTTTGCAGTCTTTCTTTTGTTATATAGAGTTTCGCTAGCTTTAATTGCAGCTTGGAGTTTAAATGACATTCTCGGCGATGACTCGAAATTGGAGTGTTGTTTTTGAGAATTGTGTGTTGAAAGGGGGATGCACTTAGCATGAGCCTCGGCTAAATGAGATGCGGCGGAAAGGTTGGGAGGAGCAGCACCCCAGTCTCTGAAACAGCTTCCTGCCACTCTCAACTCGTTTTACTCTGCTTAATTACGTGGAGGCGTTAACCAACTTACCCCACTCTGTCGGTATGCTTATCAGTCGAGAACCCTTTGCTTTTCCGGAAAGGGAAGGACGATGCTCATTGGCTCGGCGACTGATTTCAATGCACTTCCTGCTCCTCCAATTAGCAATTTTTCACGCGAAATGAGAAAAGTCATTAAGTCCGTTTCATTTCATCATTCATAATGCAACGTGAAATTCAAATTACAATTCACAGTACAATTAACGGTGTAATGAAAATGGCATTATAAACTCATTTTACTGTTGCACCCTAATTAAGCTTCTGCAGCTATTTGCGGCTCTTAATTCCGGCCAACTGATTTAGTGCTTATTAGTTTTGTCAATGATACACACAAATTAGATACAGTTGCAGGGTGACTTTTTAACTCCAAGCTAATAACACAAGAACAGAAAATTCCTTGTAGGTCTTAAAGTTTAAACATCAACTAGGGATAGCAGAAGGTTAAACCTTCTTTAAAATATTAGCTTGTAACAGGTATAGAAGTAATGAAAAAGAACTTGTTACTCTTCTACCGAACTCATCTAAATGAAACAGTTGACAAAACCATAGTTGACAAAAATCTACAACATCAAGCGTGTATTGTACATCCATATTACAAGAATTTAATTGAAGTGGCAGTGGATAGGAAAGACAATGCAGCGCAACATTAAAATTAGCAGACAAAGGCAGAAAATTGCAATAACGTCTCGGTTACGAGATTGACAAGAGTAACTACTGGTGGCGTTTCTCGCGACGCTTTTATTTGCCGGCATTATTCTTCACTGAAACCGACACTGGATGCTCTC
Source organism: Idris sp. 1 HC-2018 (assembly GCA_022817325.1). Classification (NCBI taxonomy): domain Eukaryota; kingdom Metazoa; phylum Arthropoda; class Insecta; order Hymenoptera; family Scelionidae; genus Idris; species Idris sp. 1 HC-2018. Next base: position 5,199 of record JABFPM010000648.1, on the reverse strand, counting down.
TAGTTCTCCTCTTTTTGTTCGATCCATAGCTTTATTTTGGCTGTCCGAATGGTACAGCGTATTAGTAACGCGTCGAAGCGCCGGGATAAACAAGAGACTGCTTTTGGGATCGATGGGCAAAAGAGATTAAGGGAGGACGCGGCAAGTTGCAAAACGCGCGGATTCGACAAATCGAAGCTCCACGCATACTTATGGCAGAGCAGAAGCACGAAGGGAGCTTGCGTTGTGCCATTGCCGACGATGCGCGCAGGCCCTATGCAAAATAGCTTCGCTCCGGGCACGGGGGTTGCGTCGCTCGCGGTGGGGTAAGAGCACCCGACGAACCACCCGCTGGGGCAAACAACCCCTTAGTTCTGGCATAGCGGCCGCTCACGCCCCCACCACGCCGCGACGCTTTTCGTCGTCGTCGACGTCGACGGCGACGACGATGTCGATATCCACGTAAACGCTCTTTACCCCGCGACGCTAATAACAAAACTATAAATAATTGCTGTTAATTGGAGATAGTGACTGTGTGCTGTGTTTCTCTTTGGGTTTTGTTTAAATTACGGTCTCTGTATTATGATGAGGTACGTCTTCTTTTTGTTAGTGCAATTATTGTTTAATGCCTCGCAGAGTTACTTTAATTATTTCTCAACTGTGCAGAGAGTTGCGAAGAAATAGGGAAGATTAATTGATGAGTTAAGTAATAGTCTGACCATACTAGTGCGCAATCGATAAAATTCTATTGTGATTGAATAAACTTTGATTGAATCGAAACAAGTTAGATCACGGCAAAAAATATCGAAATTTATTCGAAAATAATGGCTGTTATTAATTGAAGTCGAAGAAATTTCCTTATTTGTGGAAACCATAAAATGACAATAAAATATGACAGCGAGGAATAGAATGGCTGTTTAGTATGTGCATCGGCTAAGAGACAACTCATTGAAGAACATATAAAATGTGCCGTAATGTATAGCTGCTATCAACATAGTTACAGCTCATAAATTGTCTTCCTCCCCTCCCCTCCTCCTTGTAATACAAAAATCGATTCGCGTCCGATTCTATCTGCTTATTAATCAAAATTAATTAAAACTTTTTTGGAACAACAGTGCTTTAATTAATATATAACAATTGAATGTAAAAAGTCATTCGCAGTGTGACGAAACCTTTTTTTAATGCATTTTTTTTTCTTTTCATTTTCGAGTTTTGAAAAAGCCGACTAATTACGTGATAATTAATTACCGAATGAGTCGCAGTGAATTGCGTCATGTGTCACAGCATGCGTGTTTGAAAAGAATATTAATTAATTATTACCCGGCGCGGTAATTAGACATGCAAATTGACCCTGTAATTTTATTTCGCCATTATTTCCCCTGAGGTTTCGCAATTTTTCTTGCATCTCTGTTGCTCCAGTGGAACGTTCAGTTGGCTCGCTTACTTTGTTTGCAGATTTTTTCGCGCTTCTTAAAAAGCGACATTTACTTTTGTCTCACTTCACCAATGTCTTTCTATTCTTATCCGCAACGATGTAATAACCTCTCGGCTCATTTATTTTACGCCAAACATTTCTCATGATTCAGCACCAACACTTTTTTATTCGTTGCCTACACTAATTAATCAATCGATGGCATTTGTTATGATAATTGATTCGGGGTATATATTTGCTTTGGCTATTTTTTGATATTGTTGAGTGTTTTGTCTTAAAAAAATAATTTATCATTTAATTTATTCTTTATTTTTTTCTAAAATTCATTTAATCTGTCGTAACATTGTTCAAAAATATGTTCTGAGTAATAAAGTACAAATTGCCTGCAAACATAGAAAAAGTTTTCAAAGTAGGAGAAACTTTGAGCATCGAAAGTAATACCTCGTATTAGTCAAGCGGAAGCTTATATGAAAGATTTTTTTTAATCAGTGTTAGGCACATTTTTTGTTTTTTTTTTGTTTTTTTTTTTTATTAATTAATAAAATTATATATAATTAGTTAATTTTGATTGAAAATTGAGTTGAAATGCAATAAATTATTTTACACATATCAATTAAGATGAAAAGTATTCAAAATTAATGTATACACAAAAATTAAAATTTCAAATGCTTATGAAATTGACTTGTATTGTTATTCTGTTAACATAATTATTCTATTATTAATCATAAAAAAATTTTTATCATTGTGAATTCACAATCTGTTAATTAAACTCATTAGTCATACTGATTTTTTCTGTACACCGAATTACGATTATTATGACATCATGCTTATATTTTAATTTTAAAGATAATTTAAATAAATATTTACATGGAATCTAGCCAATAAAATTATATTGTAAAATTTTACTTTAAATTTATTACAAAGAACAAATTAAAAATTATTTTTACACTTGAGATTTATGATTTTTATTTAAACAATTAAATTATAAAACATACTAGTAGTACTGATTAAATTTTTGAAATAGTGAATTGACATTCAAGAAAATAATAACAGAAAAAAAGGCAATGTATTTTAAATGGTTGGCCTGTCACTGGTTCTGATTCTCAAATGGTCATTTACTGGTGTACTCACCCCCTGTGTAGTACAAAACTGGTCAAAGTATAAATAATGATAATTATAATTATAATTTATATAAATTATAATTTTTGGTTTTACTCTCTTATCACGAATTGTATGTAAAATTGACATATGTTTCTTAAAGTAAGATATTTTTCGAAAAACTATTTTGCCCTCAAATAATAGATATTACAAAACATGAATGATTTAGCTATTGAAACAGTGCAGTAACCTGTACAATTTATGGCTATTAAAATGACAGTATGTGACGTAGTCGCACATTAGTAAATTCGACATACTATGTGCACATACGTCACGTGTATATGTAAGACATATATACATTCATTTTTATATGAACAAAAAAAAGAGTGCGAGAAGCATGTAAGGAACCAATTTGAAGAAATGAGTTATCTTGGCACATTAGCACGCAGTTCATTAAGCAGGCTTAAAAGAGAAATATTTGCTTCTGCGAGCACGTGGCGTAGCGTTGAAATCGAATTGCTGAGTTACGAATCGTTTACTGAGACGATGAAATCGGTTAATGGTGGAGTTCTTTGCTCCTCAACAAGGTAGAATCACGTTGGTTGGTCGTCCGAGTGTGGAAAGTAAAAAAAAATAAAATAAAAAAAATAAAATAAAATAAATACAAAATAAAATAAAAAAAGAGAAAGATGCTGTGAAGAGGGCAGATATAGGCAGTCATTTGTTGCTGTTTATTAATTCGAGGCGAGGCAAGAGACATCCACTGCAAATGTTCGGTAACTCGTTTCATAGTCGCCCACTCGCTTACTAACACTCGCAACGACAACTTGCTATAATAATACGAGCCATTCAGACAAAAATAAATATCCATCTCGAACAGGGAGCTATATAGGAATCTTCTTAGATCGTAACATGAAGTGTAATATTTGAAACATCATCTCGCATTCTTCGTTTCTCAACTTATCGTTTTACATATTTTCGCATTTAAACAATTCAACGGCATACTTGTCAAATACAGAAATGCATGTTAAATATCGTGCAATTAATAAAATCACTAACTAGTTTTTAAATCACTTTTGCATGGGTGTTAAGAGCATGGACAAAAGTGTAGAAACAAAATTGTAGTTACTAATTGCGGTCTGTTTTTTAAAAAAAATTATTTTAATCGTAATTTGTGTGATTATAAAAATGGCCAGACCTTTCACAGTGATGTAAAACAATTTACTCGATTTAAAAGCACTTGAATTGTATCTTTGCATGACACCACCCGCACATTATTAGAAGGTGTGAATTGTTCTTGTAATGGGAGTAATAATATTACTTGAAATAGTACATTAATAGAATAGTTAACTCATTAAAAATGTGCCGTCTTTGGCTGTAAATTTCAAAGACGAAACTAAAAATGTGCGTTCATGAAACGTATTCTTATGCGATCCGTGGAACAGAATCTCGTATATACATTGAACGCTCACTTCTTTATGACTAGTTTTATTGCAGGAATGCAAATAAAAGTGACTAAATAAATATGTGAACATAAATAAAAGTAACTAAATGGCACATTTATTACGGAGAACAGTTGTGCAGTCGTCTTGAAAGTTACACTTTTGCATCGCTTATTCGTATTGCGTAGATTAAGATATTAACTTCTTCTCTATCAATTAAATTTCTAACTGTTTTCAATTTAAATGATATCACCGACTTTGTGTCTTGTTTGTCTCATTTATAATATAATATAATGAAAATTGATCTTGACAATTTCTTTGTAATTTTTAAATAATTTATTAAGTTAAACAAAAGGATAGTTTGAAAAAAAAGTGTACTTCGCAAATTAAGGATAATAAAATAAAATTGTATTTGTTAGTGCCACACAATAACAAGCTATACAAATGATGTTTGAATAATGATTAATTAAAGTTGGTGCTCGTACAAGATACTGGAGAAAGTGAGCAAACGAATTTCTTTATACTAAAGTACGAGTGTATCGATAATAATGATTATGAGCAACACCATGGGGACCTATAATATGGCCGTGCGTTGCTGTAGGTCCGCAGCTCTTCACACGAGCAGAACGTGCTGTCTCTCTCGGGGCGGCTGTAAAAAATGATCCTCCCGGCCAAAGACATGTAAATTTATGAAGGCCTGTATCTTCGAAGGCACGTTACGGTCTCCCTGCTGTCCTTTTGCGTACACATTGTTATGCTAACAATTAATTAATGTCTTCTAATGGCACGATTCTCCTGATACCTATTTCATTTCTTAGCGTCACGAAAAAAGACAACGATTATTAGTAATTTCGTGCATTTAACCTCCAAACACTTATCTCGATTGAATGTTTAAATTTTAAAATTTCAACCATACAGCTCTGCAGTTGATCCACCTTTCGACTGCAGGGATCAATCACATTAGAATATACATAGTTTCTATGTCAAGTTATTAGCATAAATTCAGAGACATGGCACAAATGAGTGATGAAGTGTTTTTCAATTTGGCATTTGCTGTTTCGATGATTAGACGATACGTACAAGAAAAAAGGGTCAAACAAAAAATACACACACTCATTTATCTTCTGTAATTGTCTAGCTTTATGCATAAATATTAAAGCACCTGATATCGTGTGTTTCAGAACACGAGGTTATTGACGGGCCACAGATGAGTGCTGTCACCTTCAGCTTCGGTAAATTTTTTTCTTG
>JABFPM010000647.1:0-26073 GCA_022817325.1 Idris sp. 1 HC-2018 | reverse complement strand
AAGTTGCATAAAAATTGTTTTGTTTATAACTTTTTACCAGTTTGAATTTTTGCAAAAATATTTTACGCCTAGTTTACTCTCATTGAGTACTATCAAAATATATTATAATTTTTTTGTTTAAAAAAAATGTTTTTAGGCTGGGTCCACTTGATATGTTTCTACTTTGTTATATGTTTCAAATCGCATTTAAACAGGTTATCCAATTTAAAGGATCCTGCACAGAATGATAGGAAAAATACGTTCGGTCAAATTTCTTAATATTTGTAATTTGAATTGTTTTTTTAAATTCTGTATAATTGTAACGGGCACATTTTGGTACAAAATCAATATTTTTTGAGTTTAGAGTTTTAGCAGATAAAAAGTCATACTTCCATGTTTGCTAGGTACTAAAATTAAAAATATAAGTATTATTTTAATACAATTCCATTTATTTTATGTTTACAAATAGAAATAGTTTGAATTACTTTCTCGATTATCAGTACGTATTACTTACTGTGAGATTTAACTTATTTTTTTATAATATGAATTTCATTCTACTTCATATTATTGTCTTAGTTTCAAACATAAAGAAGCGGTCATTAGTGTGCTTTTACGTGTGTTATTAGTTTTTAATTTTTTAATTTGTGTAAGAAAAAGTGAATATTATTTTAATCTATAACAATTATGTATAATATTTATTATTTCGGTACTGTAACTATATTTACGAAATAGTTGTCTTTGGTTTTAGACTCTGCAGATTAAAAGTATGGTTTAGAAAAATCGTATTACATGTTACATTTGCTTATAAGTTAAAAAAAATTAATTTTTACAATTTGTGCTTATTACAACTTTTGTTCAAAATTAATAAAACAATTCAAATGTAAAAGTTCAATAAATTTGACCGAAAGTATTATTCCTATCATTCTGTGCAAGTTCCTTTGCTGAAAAGCATTTTCAATTTATTTCGCAGATCTTAATCGCTTAGTCATCATCATTTGCACAATAAAAAATTATTTAAATATAATAAATAAAATTTAAAAAATGTATAAATATATTATAAATATAAAAATAGTAAAATATACCATTACCTTAAATGAAAACGAGTAAAGATGAACGTCTTTTACTAACGTTTTCTGTCACGTGTATCTTAATTAATAGAAAAAATGTTTTATTATTAAAAATCAACAACATTACCCAGAACAATTTAACATACTAAGGACAATATAAAAATATATACATGTTTCCAATGTCCTTTATCAGGAGACACGGTAGTGTCTCCGCCAAGTACAAAAAAAATAAAAAAAACCTATGTAAATATGAAAATGACGGCGGAACGCTACTGTTGCTTCTTATCAAGAAACAATAAACCCTGTTTTTCGACCCTTAAAAGAGGGTTAAAGGGCTCATTAAAATTGATGTTTTTTACATTTTTTCAGATTCCCAATTTCACGCTGATGAATTTAAAAAATAAATTAAAATTGGTTCACCCGTTCATAAGATAATGACATGTGAAAAACCCTATTTTCTTGTAAAAAAGAAACGCTTTCTTCTTCTTCTTCTTCTTCTCCTCCTCCGTCAGTGTCCGGACGCCGGACATTAGAAAAGGATGCAATATTATTCGCGTAAGAGTAAAAAAGAGAGAAAAACGAGTTTTATTTTATTTATATATAATAATAAAAAATATGAATAAAAAAAGATTATTTATTTTTGGGGTAATTTTGGGGGGGGGGGATTTTTTTTTGATTTTTTGAGGGATATTTTTTATCATTTTACTTAAATTTTTTTTTTATAAAATTGCTTTTAAAATGAATTGCAAATTTAACTGAATTATTTAATTGTTTTACTGTTAACAATGATAATATATTTGTGGCTCAGAGGCAGAAACAGATAACTCTATTTTCGATATCTCCAAAAAATGACACTTAAACTCCATAAAATTGTCTTTTTTAACAGAAAATTCATCTTTCGAAACATATAAAATCCTTATTTCTATTGAATAATACTTATTATTATTAAGCAAGTTCAAATCCAGATATCTATATTTTATTGTGCATTTTTTTCTCTGAAAAATAGATTTACACGTTTTTGGCTCTGAGCCACATATATATAATAAGTGTCTCATAATTTGAGAACATGAGAAACTATTATTTTTATTATTAATATTATCTATAAATCAATTTAAAAATGTATACTTCTAAAATTCTATAAATTCTTCATAATTTTAATATTTTTAAATTGCGAATTCTAAAATTCACAACTTAGAAAATTTTTGATACTAATTTTAATTAATATCATTTTCTAAAATTTAGTTCAAATATTTTTAATTCAAAAATTCTATAATTCCAAACTCTAAAAATCAAAATTTAAAAATTCATAATTTTAAAATTCCAAATTTTAATATCATCAATTAAGCTCAGGTTTTACTTTCAAACATTATTTAATTAATATATTTATTATCTTTTTTATTTGTTTCAGCTTTCAAAATCTTCTTTATAAATTGGAAGATATTATTAGCTCCAAGTATTAAGTTACTTGTTCGAGAATTCTCGGTAGAGCTAATAGCTCCAAACACTTTTCTGTTTGTTGGAAATTTATTTTCCAGAGAGCTTTACTACACGATAAATTGTTGTAGTGATATAAAATTTGTATTGAATCATCAATATCAAATTGACACCTTTAGGCTTGGTTTTTTCTCAAGTTTTATACGGATTTTTATTCATATAGTTTGTTTTTGCCACAGTTTTATTATTTTTTAACATGGACCCAAACAATTATTTTATATTTGAAGAACAAGATAAAGAACTTGTAAGACATGGTCAACTTGAATCGTCACAGATGATTTATTTTACAAATTTAGTGACGAATTATATACCTTCATTTTCACTACAACTTCCCACATTAAGCTGGGTAGAGTCTGATGACATTTTACGTGTAGATATTGACAAGGAGTACATGCAATTTATATATTAACCCAGTTATAATGCATCTTATTAAGGAGTTGGTCACTGGGTTACTATTTATTATGACACTAAAAATGTTTTTGTTTATGATTCAACTAGATACGGTTTTCATCCGGTGATAAATACATATGTAAGCAAACTATTTCCGCATGTTAATTTTAAAGATGTTAAATTTCCTTCAGTACAACAACAAAATAACTGTATAGATTGTGCTGCTTATGCTATTGCATTTGCCATTTCACGATTATATGGATTTAAACCAGAAGAAATTAAATATGATCGTTGCAATTTTCGTAACCACTTATTCCAAATTTTTAATACAGAAGTAATTTATCATCTTCCGCAAGTTTCAGATGGCTCAGAAAAAGAAATCATTGCTTTCGACTTAATAGTAACATTTCAGAAAAGATTAACTTCTGTTGATTGGTTAAGTGATGAACACATAAGAATTTTTCATGACATGTTAAATGAATGTTCGGATTTTGAACCGAGACCAACTGTAAATTCACAAAATATCTTGCAAGTTTTATACTCTGAAGGTTAACATTGGGTTTGTTGCTATTATGACTCAAAATCGATAATAATATACGATTCTTCTCAAGTAACTCAAAATAAAAATCGTCTCTCGATAGATAATTATATTATAACATACGTTAAAGCTCTATTTCCATTTTATGACTTTGAAAAAAAAACCCTTAATATTTCCTAATGTACAAGAACAATCTAACTGTATAGACTCTGGACTTTTTGCTATTGCTAATGCAGTTGTAGTTTTATTTGGGTTTGATCCATGTAAAATAAGTTATGATGTGAATTCTCTTGTTATAAGAAATCATTTATTATATATGTTTGCACATAGAAAGATTACACAGTTTCCTACATTGTCGTATGAACATTTAGTCTTTACGTCGCTAGACATAATGAGAAAACGTCGTGCGGAATCTTATCGTAAAAGAATATCAAGATCTAAAAAGTCTAAGACACCTATAGTATCTAACGATTAATCTGTCCCTGTTATCAAAAGAGATACCAATTATTCTGGAAAAGTTGCAGATTTAATTACAAGAAAAACCCATGGAAAATGTAGCAAAAATACAGATTTAAATCAAAATGTGGTTCATTCATTTAATCCTTTAGTAGAACTAGAAAATAATTCAGTCACTGTTAGTGAAAAACTTGACTCTGCATGTTCAAAAATTCGGATATTATAAGTGAAGGATATGAAAATCATAACTCAGAAATTATTGATTTAATTTCAAATGAAAGTTCCAAAACATTTAATGAAAACGAAAATATAAATTTGAATCAGAGACCAAATCCTCAAACAGAATTAGAAAAAGAATTCCACAAACGATTAACTACTGGAGACTGGTTAAGTGACGAACACATTCGTATTTTTCATGAAATGTTAAAAATTATGATTTAAATTATATTTTTTTAGAGTTTCCAAATATTAATTTAAACAAAATTAATGTTATAATTTATACAAATTATTGAGACATAAAAAAAATTAATTTCTAAAGTGTTAGGAGAAGAGTGGAAGAAAATGTTATTCCAATACAATTAAAAAGCTGTGACTAAGTAAAGAAAATTACATTAAAAAACGGGATTACAACATACACATTTTTTTTAAATAAAGTATACTGATATCATAAAAGGAGCCAAGTATAGTTATGTTTATCAGTACCAATACTTTTTATTATTTTACAAATGAAACACACTCTGGGATATTCTAAACTAAAAAAGTCCTACACATAAATTATTGATATGAGAGAGTGTGTAAAGTATATAGAAGCAAAAAAATTGAAATTAAATACTTAGTCACTATTGAATTATTGAGAAAAGAAAATTAATTTATTCTTAATAATAAAATCGTGAAATTTTATCTTTTATAGAATGTGCTGATTATGTTTTTAATTAGGATAAATAAAATTTTTACTCTTCTAATTATAGCTGTGGTGGTGAATTCGATTTTTTAGAATTTTTACAGTTGATTATTACGTTTTTTTTTAAATAACAAAAATAAAATTAAAGAATTGTTTTATTCGGGTAGTTGGCGACTATTCATCAAATCTAAAAATCTCATGAAAATTTAAAATTTTTAAATTTGCGAATATCTCAGTGGTTTGAAAAAAAGGATAATTAAAAAAAAATTATTTTGAGAAAATCAGGTTCAAAGTTGAAAATGTATATTAAAATATGTCAATTTGGTTACATTTTCTTTATGTGTTTTTAATACTTCAATAAAAAGTGTTTGAAAAAATACCCAATAAACTCTACTTGCAAAAACTAAATTTTTAATTTTTTTAAACAGTATATATGAATAGTTTTTATAAAAAAAATTCAAAATAATTAACAGCATGTTATTATTAACTAAATTTTCATAATGATTTCGAAAATCCGCCGCCTAATATTTACGTTGCAGACTTAAATGAAAAAAAAATACGAATGTCTGCTACAGAAACTAATAGTTTCGTCTTTAACGCAGGATTGCTTTTCGGAGATTTGATTACAGATACCAATAATAAACATTGGAAATTATACACTTTACTGAGAGAAACTTTATTAATAGTTTTTAAAAAAAAGGTTTCAAAAAACACAAGTACAATTTTAAGTTCTTTAATTGCCAAACACCATCAATTGTACATTGATTTATACATAAAGTTGATTCCGAAACATCACATAATCACGCACTATCCGCAAATAATGTCAAAATTTGGACCTTTAGTAAATTTCAGCACAATAAGATTGGAAGCAAAACATAAGCCATTTAAGCAATATGCAAACGTGAACCAGAATAGAATAGATCTGCCTTTAAGTCTTGCTAAAAAGCACCAAATTGCACAAAGTGACATTTTTTAACTACAAACATTGTTGAGAATATCGTAAATTATAAAAGATATAGAACCGTTCTATTAAATGATGAAAAATATTATATTCAATATAATAATATGATTTATTGTCCTGTAAAGAATATTGAAATATATAGAAGAAAGTTTAAATCTGGTTCCATTATTGTAGTAAATGAAACTAGTTTTCCCACATTTGGAGAAATCTCTCAAATTTATGTATCTAAAAATGTAAATAAGAATCCATAAACAAATGATTTCGTTTTAAGTCTTAAAGTATTCAAAACAATTAGATTTGATGCATGTTTCCAAGCATATCATATAGAAGACACTTGTGACGAAACATTTTTTCAATTTTGTCTTGTTTTTAATTATAAAACATGGAAAATAATGTACCGAAGTGATAAAAAATATATTAATTATTTATAAAATATTAGAAATTTTATTATATTGAGAAAAATAAAAATTATATTCTCATTAAACTTTTTATTCTTTAAAAATGTATCTATCCTCAACTTGAATTTATAACTTATATTTCTGATAAAATTGAACCTATGTAGTTTGATATTTTTCAATTCTGTAATAAATAACATTTATTTATTTACTGGGTATTTATCATATAAAATATCTATACTTCACGTATCATCAAGTACATACAGTTGATTCATTTTTAATATAACAATATAGTGTTGGTTATTTTTTTCATTTTTATTTTTATAGCAATGATTATAACCAACGATAATCTTAAATTAAGCATTTATTTAGTAACTCAGACTTATAAGTCATTTTAACAGAATTTAAAAATTACAGTAAAAACATTTTAAATTTACTGAATTTTTTACTGCTCGAGTAGTTATATTTACTGACCAGTAAAAATATTTCTCTGCGTGTTGCATTTGTATTTTTTTTCTTTATGCACATTTAAAATTATTTCTTTTAATTTATAGTTTTTAGCTATAATTATTATTTTATTCTTTGTACTTTTTATTATTATTATATTTATTTTTTTGAGTTTTTCCTTATGAATTAAGTATTTTTTAAATAAAAATAAACAATTTAGGAAATATCATTTGATTTATTTATAGGTATTTCAAGTTTTTTTTAAATGTTAGCACATATTACTGAAACGGCATAATCTCCATTCCGTATTTCTGGAACCCCCTTAAACATTATTTGTGTTTTATCTCTTATACTTCTTGCAAAGGATTTCTATGATTTAAAGCATATTTTATTTGAGGATACATGCTTTATACGTAGACACATATAAATATTAGTACAATTGATTTTTTGAAAAGCTCGAGAAATATTACTTTCGAGTTGCAAAATATATATTGAACGATAACTTACTTTGTACAGTTTAACAATTGATATGGTTTTGTATTCAAATTCTGATAAAGAATTTTTGAGATTCCAAATATTAGCTTTTTGATAATAAATTTTACCGATAGAATTTTTTCTAAATACTCTTCTAAAATAGAAATGTTACATTTTTTCAATTTTAAATGTTATCTATTGTTTCTATTAATTATATCTTGTTCCACAATGGTATCTTATATTATGTTATTTATATTAAAAACTGAAAAAGATCAATCTTTTTCAAGCCAAACATAAATTGTACAATATTTACAGATGTTAGTTATACAATTTTTTTCAAAAACTTTTTTATTCAACTAATTAATATTACCATAAATAAATTGATATCGTATGATTTCAAATTTATTGAAGGCACCTTGCTCAAGCAATTTTTTGATATTTATGTAAAAGCAGTTGTCCATTCTGATGGAACAGAAAATATGAGTAAAAATATTGAATTTTTTCAAATGATTCAATACTTTTGTCACGTTTAGCTTTTTTGAATTCTAAAACTAATCATAAAACTGATGATTTTTAAGTTAATTATAAGAATTCATTTATTAAAAAGATTAATTTACGTATATTAACTTCTATTTATTCTAAAATATGCTCTTTCAGACCCTAGTAAAAATTTATAAGGGCTTGTCCTAAATGTAAGTAGAGGCCCATAAAGGCTAGCCCTAAATTCCAGGGTAATTAATGATAGCCTATGTAGGCTCTGTAAAAACCCAAAAATGGTAACTCAACTAAAGCAAACCCTGATAGGGCCGTTAAAATCCTTTGAAGATAACTTATATGGGTTGTAAATAGGGATGTAACGCTTCGCCCTGTTATTGCCTTTAAAGGGACCAATGAAGGCATTACAAGGGGCCTGCAAAATTGTTGCTAAATGAAATTTAATTAAATTATTTAAATAAATGAAAATTTGTTTTTATATTTATTATTTTTTAAAATTTCATTTCATTACAGTTAATAAAACAGTAAAGTGTATTCATAATTTGTAAAAAAATTTCAATTGAGTAGTTATTTATTTTAACGTGGTGTCGCTAAAATGCTTCGTGGTCCTGTGGGTTAAATATAATCTTAGATATAGACGAATCCTAGTATCATAAGTTCGATTCCCCGGCCATCGGAATTTTTATACTTCGAAAAATGCTAAAGTGTTTTTTTTTAAAGAGAAAACACTTTAAAATTAACGTAATAAATAATACAATTAAAATATTAAACTTTGTTTATTTTTGTTGTTTAATAAAAAAAAGTTTTCGGGCACGCCTTAATAGGGCCTTTGGAGGACTTAGTAAGAGTAGGTTATATAGGGATTATAAAGACAAGGCGCTACACACCTTTCATGGGCCCGGTTATAGCATTTATAGGGTCTATAAAGGCCCCTGTAATTTATCAGGGCGAGCCTATATGGGGCCCTGATTCAATTTTTACTAGGGGAATGATTTGTCCATTATTTAACTCATCAATCTATAAATATTTGACAGAAACAGCTTTGATAAAAAGCTCATAATAAATAATTTATTTTGACTATCGTTCTCTCTTATCGAAAAAAGTATAAGATAATTTTAGATAAGTATATTTGTGCAAATAGAAAATTAAAAGTAACAAAGAAACGAACTTTTTGAAATTAAAAATGGATTTCAACACAGTTTTTGTAGGTTGAAATAATTTTTTCTTTGTGTAAATAAAGTGATTTAAAACTATAGAATATACCTATAGATTTAAAAGAAACAATACATATTGATGAAGCTCGTTTAATTAAATTTCGAATTGACGATGTACTATACACATCATTTGTAATTATACACCAGTGAATGAAACATAAGCTTTTCTATATTTAATTAAACGATAAAGTACATGAAGCATTTTTTAATTTTTAATTATTTTCACTAATTTGTTCAGATAATAAGATTTAAACTACAATTTTAGTTGAAGTTATACTTTTTTTACTAATAAGCTTGATAAATCACAAAAACTACATTGACAAAACTCAGTTTTTGATAAATAATATCATTAACATTGTTTTCATTTATGTACAAAAATATAAAAATCTATTTGAAATAGATTCATAGTCAACTTTGAGGACAGAAATTTAACAAAAGACATTTCAATTGCACTTTCCATTAGATATTTGGTTTTATTCTTTTGAGAAAGAATTGGGAATAAAAGTTTATGTAATATTTTTCTCAGTCTCGAATCTACAATGATAAGTACAAACATTGATTTCTTTCGGTATTACAGAAAAAGCTTTTATAAGGTTTGTTTCAATTTGATTTTATTTAAAATTTCGAAGTTTGAGGTGTTCATAAAATTTATTTATAAAATTTTTACCTATTTATTAAATATTTAGTTTTCAAATAAAATCTATACTTTATGTTAAAAAAGTATATCTTTCTTTTATTTGTAAGAAAAAGTGAACCAAATAGAAAGAGCCAATAAATAAAAACTGTTCTGTGTATGACATTTTTATTACTTTTTATTTACTAGTAACAGTGAATAAAACAATTTTAATACATTCCTTGAATAGAAGCTATGAAGGTTTAAATCAATACTTTAGAAACTAGGTGGTATGTGCGCTTTTTTCTCATTTATGTGAACAACCAGAATCCAAGTTTTAGTAATTGAGATTGTTGATTAATTTGAATTTAAATGAAAAAATATCTTTTGTCATTGCAAACTTCAACATTTTCTAATTTTTGTAATAGAATACTCTTGTATGTTTAGAATATGATTTTCTTACAGTACTATTATCCATAAAAACTGAAAGAAAATTCATCTTGAATTATCTAAGTTTGTTTTCCATCTAAATTTTTCGATGAAATTTTAACGTAAACATAAATTGAAATTTTAATTGATATTTTATATTAGTTTTAATTTTTTCGGACTTATAAATTCAAATAAAAAAAGTGTCTAAAACTATTGAAGTACTTGATGTTATTTACAATTTTTTTATGTAAGAATGTCGAGCTAAATTATTCTGAAATTTTGAATATTATAAAATTGTTTTCAAGAAAACATTTAGACCATTACTTTGCAATGAAGATTGGTTTTTACTTCTCATCTGTATTAGAAACGTGGTTCTAATAAGGAAGTTTACCTTAATAGTATTGAAATGAATGATGTCAATCGATTTATTAGATTTAACGATTTGTATTAATACAAACTAAAGAAAAAAGCCGCACATCGGTGTTCAACTATAAAATTCGTATGACGCATGCTCAGTTGTCATGGAATGCGGTGAACAGAGATACTAAAGAGAGGGACAATTAATTTGGCGTGGGGGTTTTAAAGGTGAACGGTTTTAAGGAACCGCGCTTTCTCTGCTGAACAGTCGAATCAACGACTTCATGACAATTATGATTAGGTTACGCGAACTTGTCATGATCTATATAAAGCCACGTGTGATTGTGGCCCGCGATAGTACTGAAAAATGTTTACTTTATCAAAATTTATAGTGGAAACATATTAAAAAAAGTCGATAGAAATTTATGTTTGTGTGTTGTTGTTGCAAAAATGTGCCATGTGAGTTACCAAATGAAGAATTAAATGCAATTTTAATTTTCATTGAACTTGTTTTTTTCATTCGGGTATAATGAAAAGTTGGCGCTAATAGTTAATATTAAATCTTTTCTTAATACAGTTATAATTTTTCTTTTGTTCAAAATTTGAGTACGAATACTGAAAAAGTGATTTAAAATTAAGTTATTTTGTTGTTAGTAAAATAGTAGTGAAGTTCATGTAATTATATTAACGTTAAACGTTAATGTACTTTCAGTTTTGCAAAATATACAACCAAAAACAGTAATTTATTTCAATAAAATAATACATTTGCTAAGATAAATAGGCACTGTGTACTTGCTGATTCAAAACTATTCGTTTTTTTCTTTTGTATTTTTTCCAAAATTTAGAAATTCAGTAATATTTAAATTCAAATTTTATGTTTTCTTCAACCATATTTCAAATTATATCATTAAATTTCTTGTTTATATTTAACTATTTCATGTATTTAGAATAAAATAACTGATTTATGACACTATAAAATGTTAACTGTGTGGTTTAGTATCTCCAACTTAGTTTAATGATCAGTGATTTTGTATACGATTTAAATTTCTAATTGAGAAAATGTATTTAATTTAATATTTCATTCTCATGATATTTTATTCGAACAAACTTGTAAAATTAAGCGAGGAATTTTCTCAATATTGTGCAAACTCAAGAGTTCATAAAATATAAATGCTGTTACATGTTTACTGTTTATTCTATTCAATTTGATTTATCATACTTTCACAAGCAAAAAGTTAAAATTCGGAAATCAATCTTTAATTAACAACCCATATTTTTAGAAAAACTTTTGATAATAAATTATATATGTCTGTTAAAAACTGAACTAATTTGTTTTTTATCGTTTTTCTGAAACCTTATCTAGCTCTCTTTTGAAGTAAATCGAGATTCAGTCAATCGAACAATTTTTTCATTAATATTTATAAACATTGCTTCAGAGTACTTTAAACATTATTTCACATAGGGTTAATAGGATGTAAATCAATAATTTTTTATACTTTTTAAAGGAAAATACTTATAAAAAAACAAATACGTTTTTTAAGATAAGATTGAATAAATATATATTATTAAATAGTAAATAATGAAGTGAATGTTAAATACATAAAATATAATTAAAACATTGAAATAAAGTTTAACTCTTTTCAATTTGAAAAAAAATGTATATGTTAATTAAATTTATTTGATGATATTTAAATTAAAATAATTATTTATTAAATAATAAAAGGAACTAATTAAAGGTTTAAATACAACTGGAAATTTCCAAATTTAAATTGAAATAATTTTATTATTTTTCGCATATAAATAAAATTTGAAGTTTTAAAAAATTTGAAAAAAAAGTAATAAATGTTAATAACACCTTGAAATGTGAATCTTGCTAAGATTTATTCGAAGTGTTATAATTTTTTAAATATCTTTCTTTTCTTTTTTTAATTTTTCAGAATCGTATAAACTTTACAAGTTAGTTGAAACAATTTAAATTTTGAAGTGTTCAAAAATTTTCAGTTGTAATTTAACATTTGATTATTACTCAATTTAACATTTCGTCAATGATATTATAACTAAATAACATAAAAAAAAGATATTATTTAAACATTTAATTTAAAAACGAAATATGATACATGAGCCGAGTTTAGATCCAAAGTATTTTAAATAAATGAATTCCAGAAGCTTAAATAAAATCTTAAGACATTTTTGTTTATTATTATCTGAACATAATAATTTAATTTTCGATATTTTGTTACCGAGATAGTAATAGTTGATTTAAATTTTAGGGAAAAAGTAGACTTCATGTAACATCTTTGTAATCTCGTCAAATGTAAAAAGTTATTAAAAAGTCAATAATCTTACAATAAATCTTATTTTATTATTTCTGTATTATTCATATAAAGCAACTTCTAAATTTACTTGCAAAACTTTTTCTTAATTTAAATAATAATTTCTTATCAAAAGAGTTAATATTTTAATCATGTTTAAAGTAATTTTATATTTATAAATTGAAGTAATTTACTTAGAAAAAATTTAAACAATCTTGTCAAATATTTATTATGAGTTATGTATAAGAATGGTTCATTAAAATTGCTAATAAAGTCTACTCAAGTATTCAGAGCAATGTACTTAGATGAATATTTTCCTTTTCTTCTATTACTTTTTTATTTGAATTTCACACGAGTAATAGTAAATTTAATTTGTAGTAAACTTATTATTGTTAACCAGTTGTAAGTATAAATTTCAAAATTTGAATATTTCTAATTGCAAAGTGAATACAAATAAATGTCACTTTAAACGTTTATATAAAAAACTTATTTATTTATGACAATATTCACGTACATAAATTGTTGCACATTATATACACTCGGTAGATAATACTTGAAAAATCCTGACAATTTTAATTACTGAACTTGCGAATAATTTAAATCATAATTAAAAAGTTGAAACAAAAATATATTTGTATATATGTAAAGTTTATGATTGCTGTTTTTTTTAATTTTATGGAGAATATTGTTATTAATGTTAAGGTGCAATATAATGCCATATATCCTTTGTAATCAGATTATGTGAAATTAGACAACATATTAATGAGATGTATGTTTTTGCTTCTAAATAAGCACAGTATAAAATATTTGAATTTGTTAAACTAACTTTCTTGCAGTAAATACTCGTAGGCAAACAGCTCTAATGAAAAGCAATAGAGGTAAAAGTTCTCTAAAATAGATAATTTTAAACAGTTTAAAAAAATGTTTAAATCTGCTTCTGCTTTATAACTATTTATTTACTACTAAGCTTTCATAACAAAATAGTTTTTATAATGCTAAATAATAGAAATATATTTTTACGTAAAATATTGGAGATACCTGGTTAAGTTTCTTTCTGTATAATTTTGGACCTAATAAGCATAATCTATATAAAAGTAATTAAATTTATATTATAATTTTTATAGAAACTAATCTTGTACAGAATTTCTTCTAATCACAAAAATAATTTAATATTATAAATAGAAAAAATTACTTGACATCAATACGATAAAATAATTTTTAATTGCATAATTTTCCTGAAATGAAAAAATTATATATTTGTTGGTGATTTGTTATATTTTATACTACTTGAATGGAAGGTCAGTTTTGCTTGATTAATCTTAAAATTACAATTTTTCAATTATTTGTATTATTCTACGAAATTATTTTGTCTCGTGTGCTTTTTATAGATAGCAATTTACATAATAATTTTTTTTATTTCTTAATTGGTTGACCTGAAAAAAATCATTTTAAAATGATAGCAATCTTTCGTGGTTCGCGTTGCTTGCTTCTCCCTTATGCATATGTAATACTTATAAACTGAGACACGGATGTTGAATTATAATTATATAAGTTATTATATTCTCAATTACAGCTATTTTTATTTGAATTGCTTTTTATGTATAATAATATAGACTATATTATAAAACAAATTTAGAACATTTTATTTGATTTCATCAAAATATCTATAAAATTTGGATTTGTTAAAAAGTTTTTGAGTGTTATAATTATTTTATTTGAAATTCAATTGTAAAAATATTTATTGTGATGTATCAATGTATGAAATAACTATAGTATTATAAAAATTGAGTTTATGTATATAATAATTATGTTTAATTTCAAAAGAAATTCATTTTTTCTTTTTGGTAATAAAACCATTATATATTTTAATAAATATATTATTAATTTTTTCATTTTTATTTGTATAACTTATTCCTTGTATAATAATATATTCAAGCTTTTATTGAAATTACAATAGAAAATTGAATTGCACTGATATTTTATTTCACATTTAGCAAACAAAATACTTGGCATAGAATTTGACTTTTAGTATACAACTCAAGATTGAAAATCTTTTAAAAATTAAATCACGTCGTTAGGCAAAGTTACTGTAGGTGAGTTAAATTCCTGTACACGATTTGCAAAGAAAAAGGTATACGAAGCCACTAGTGGAATACAATGGAATTTTGAAATATGTTATACCAACATTTTTACGTATAAATTAATGAATTCCTAATAAAAATTGGTATTAATAATTAGTTCGCATATTGTGAATAAAAATTAAAAGTTTCACTATTTCAATTAATCAATAGTATTTTTATTTTCAAAATTATTAAAATTAAAACACCATTAAAAGAATTAGTCATAACAATATGCGAAACAAAACATTTATTCTACTGTCTGAAAATTATATACTTTTAATTGCTATATTAGATGTCAAGGTAGCTATAAGTATTACAATACACATTGGAAATGTAAATTACGTGATTGATCTATTATTAGTTAACAGTGTAATCAATCATTGTTAATGTTAGCCTTATTTAGCATAAAATAGAAGGCAACAAAAATTCAATATTAAATAGTCACTTTTATTGCTTAATGAAATTTTGTTTTTAACAATTTCGTTCATCTCCATAGTAATTTGCTTTTATCAATCCATTTTGAAAGTCAACATTTTTAGGTAACATTTTTATAGATAATTATAAATACAAGTTTATCAATAGATAATATCAATAGTATACTGTTGTATATAATATTGACAACTATTTTTGCATAAAAATGTAATGTATTAAGACAAATATTAGAGATTACTTAGGCAATACTGCGTCAGAAAACTTTGAAATTAATGAATAAAGTTGACAAAAGTATCAAAAGCTTTCATAACAGTTAATTAAAAAATTCAATGTTATTAATGATTATAAACTAAAAGTACGAATTCCAGAAGTTGAGTGTATTATTAAACTTTACTTTGAAATAATAAAAGTAATATTTATGCCGTTCAATAACTTTTATATTACAATCAGTTAATTGTACTAATAACACATTTTTTTAATAATATAAGAAATGGAAAAAGCAATAAATTTCAATTTTCGTAATCTTCAAGTTAAAGTATAACTAATGATTCGAAAAAAGTGATTTTAGTCACAAATTAACACCATTATTACGTTACTGTTCAGCAAGTAATCGTGTTAGTTTAAATATAGTGACATTCTCAGAAGCAGATGTTTAATGATAATATCATTAGTTGTAATCTAAAACTGAATATTAAATAATAAAAACAGCTAAATAAGCTAAATAAGCAAATTTTTTAGAGTTTTTAACATTTTTTATTTTATTAAGTTTTGATATTCAAGGATAATAATAATAAACAAAATAATTTACCAGTTTGATAACCAGCTACACATAACATAAAGTTAGTTTTTGCTAACTTTTTATAAGATAAATGTATTTTTTTATGATTAACACTTTCGTACTGCACGGTACCCCTTTTTTTCAATATGGCGGCCGTCTAAGAAAGACAGCAAATAAAGAAAAAGAGACAGCGAGTTACGAACGCAGGGCCGTATAAAGAAGCATCGGGAGCCGAGTTTAAATAAAAATGTGAAATTTACATTATACTTGGCAACCGAAAAAATTAATGAAAAGTAACGCATTAAACAAAAATACAATAATATATATTTAATTTATGATCATATTATTATATAAATATAAAAATAAAGTTTAGAGTATTATAAACAAAATATATACATATATATATATAAATAAAAAGTGAAATAAAGGCCATAATATTAATTATATCATGACTGAGGAAATTATACAAATATCAAAGCTTTTAAATTTATAAATTATTTAATTCTTTTAAATATTGATTAAAATGATAATTTTCTTAAATATTACAATACAAATGTTTTACATATTCATTTTAACTTACAATATCACATGCAAAATCACAATTGTTGAATTATAATTCAGATATGAACAAACGCAATTTAAGAGACGAAACATATATGATAGAACTGTTGATCATATAAGCAGTAATGGTAAAATGAAAAACATATTTCCACTATTTGATACGTTTCAGTGCAACTTCATAATATTGCCTCTTTTGATCGAAAAGATCAACGCCATTCATGTGCAAATTGTACAAATGTATCAGCATGGACATTTAACATCAATTTTTCGGTGCTTTTTCCTGCTTTTTTTTGTTTCACAACATGCTCCCACGCATCGCTACAATTTGTTAAAAATACTCTTATTCCTCGTTTATCCTGCCCGAGAATTGTGGATACTTGACCAGCTTGCAAAATTTTGGGATCTCCGCGTTGCATTTTCTCTTTCCTTTTATAACTCGTTCGGGAAATTTGTTCTATTAGGTCGAACGGTTCCACACGAATACATGACTTTGTTTAAAAGCATCTCCAATAATTTTATCAAAGTAAAAAAAAAATTATCAAAACATATGATGGTGTTTGTATAAAAATGGTTTACACAATTCATAAACCACTTGCTTTCCTAATAACAGCGATTCATTTTTGTCCTCTTTTTTTCCTAGATATATTTTAGCTCATAATAAATAGCTGATTGCACTGTCACATATTGCCCAGATTTTTATGCCCCACTTATTGGGCTTTTGTTTCATGTACTGCTTGAAAAAAAGACGTCCATTGAATTTTACTATTGCTATTACTGTCGAGAACTTGTCAATAATATTCAGAACGAGTTTACATTTATAAGTTGGATTTTTAAGCTCCTCTTCTTCATCGACTAACTGAAGATACTCTTCAATTTTTCTGAACCGATTATACGTAAAACAATTTCTCACGATAAAACAGTCAACGAACTCAGATTCAAAATACATTCGTTCGTTCGGTAATTTAACTACACTCATGTAAATCAATACATGGTGTCCCAAAAGTCTGGAAACGGTCAAATATCTCGAGAAATATACATCGGATCGGAAAATGAAAAAATACGTATTTTTCTTCTGTAGTAGTATTCTGTTCCCTCGGGGTGCTTGTTTACCGTGAGAGATATGTTTACTTGATCAGATGTTTAAATTGCAAACCTTCTGCCATTTGACAGTCACACAATCGTTGATAAAAGTTGTTTAGAACATTCCGTCTCATTTCCGGTGTAATAAAATGCACTTGGTTCATAATGCGATTCCAAAGTTCTACTAAATCCATTGGTTTTGTTGCTTACACATTATCGTTAACATAACCCCAACAAAAATAATCTAATCTAATGGTGTTAAATCAGGAGATCTAGATGGCCATGCTATTCTTGGTACTTCAGAATTGGGTCTTCGATAACCAATCCAACGATTGGAAAATGTTGTGTTCAAATCATTTCAGACAAGAATTGTGTTATGAGCCGGGGCACCATCCTGTTGAAACCAACAATTTTCGAAGTTACCGTCAAACAAATTTTGGGCTGCTGGTACAAATTCATCTCGTAAAAGCTTCAAATACCTGTCTCCGTTTAAATTTCCATTTATAATAAATGGGCCTATAAGACCACGGGCAGAAAAGCCACACCAGACAATCAGTTTCTCGGGATATTGTGTGTGTTCATCACGCATCCATCTGGGATTTTCATTACTCCAATATTGATAGTTATGTGTATTAACTTCACCAGTCAACTGGAATGTAGCTTCATTAGAAAAAATAATGTTATCGAAAAACGTACGATCAGCATCGTAGATACGCATCATTTCATCGCAAAAATCTATTTTACGAGCAGGATCAGTTTCTTTTAATCCTTGTACAAATATCATTTTGTAAGAATGCCACTTTTCACGTTGCAAACTTCTATGAACAGAAGAACGAGAAATATTTAGCTCCAGTGCGACTTTTCTTGCAGAAACATGAGGATTCTCAACAAAAGATTGCATCACTTGTATTCTTGTATCATCGTCCGTCGCCGTTTTTGATGTTCCAGATTTTGATCGATCCTTCACCGATCCAGTTTCTCGCAATCGTATGACCGTTTTCTGTACAGTTTATTTGATTATAGGTGCACGATCTGGAAAAGTTTCATTAAATAAATCAGCTGTCTCTTGGTAAGATCTAATGCGATCACCACAACTTCGCATAATTAAAGTATGGATTCGTTCTTCTTCAGATAAATTTATTTTCAAGAAATGTTGTTTATTTAAAGAAGCAAGTAACAAAAAGTACAAACCTGGAACCCAAGTAATTTTTCGGAGATGCTACTCGTTCAAGTTCTGAAAGTACAATGAAATCTGATTGCACTGTTCTGGCGTAGTTCGCGGGCTAGCCAGAGCGGCGCAGTGAACAGTTCCTTAAATGAGGAATCCCATTCCAGATTTTGGAGTAATCTCTCAGGTGGGGATTCCCACCTCAGAGAGTGGTCGAGTTTGATACTATTGCAAGATATTTTAAAAATATTGAGCACGTTTATTATTATTATTTTTTTTTTATGTAAATATATTTTCCCATTTTTGAACGATTTGGTACCACTTTTTGATTTTCGTCGATTACAGCGCCATCTATCAACAAAAATGGTTTAAATCGTAGATAAAATTGGAGTAATTTTTTCTAACGAATCCGAATTTGCAATAAAAAATGGGGGTTTCTATTTGAGATTTTAAAGTTACCCCCCGCTCCACCCCCAGGGGGCAGGGGTAGGGAGTCAAGTTTAGTATCATTGGATAGATTTTTTAAAAATATTCGATTCGTATTGTTTTTATTTTCCGATCCGATGTGTATTTCTCGAGATATTTGACCGTTTCCAGACTTTTGGGACGCCCTGTATACTAATATTAGAAAAGCCAGGGCGCGCTTCGCGCACCTTTGACATGATATCTGCTATTTGTGATTTTAAATGAATACAATAAAGGTAATTTAATTGTTGCGGGAAACTCAGCAACAACACATATATCAAAGCGAATTATGAAAAAATTCACAACTTTAACAAAAACTGACTACATTTAATTTATAACTTTATTTAACACAATTTACATATATTAATAATAAAAGAACAACTTTATTTTCTTAAAAATTAGCAATTCATTTTTATTTAAGAACAAAATAAATTTAAACACAGCTGAAAATGCCTAAAAACCAATATTATTGCTCTGCAAAAAAAATTGATAGAATACGAAAAACGTTTAGAATAGCTGAAAAATGAGAATTTCCAGCTTTTCCAAATGTATTTTCAGATATTTTCAGAATTTTTCAGACATTTTCAAAAAAAAATTTCCACTAAGGCAATAAAAACAATATTATTTATAACTTTAAATTCAAAAAAATTTTTAATGTTCAAAATTTTAAGTACTTACATAAATAAAACAATGTATTTATTTACAGTAAAGTATACTTTAAAATCCCCCAGATTTTTTAAGGATACATAACATAATATGTACTCTACTTTAAAATGTATGCATTACTCTACTCTATTTCACGTAAAGTTCTAATCCATTACTCTACACTCTACACCGTACTCTACTTTACCTTCTGTCCTTATAAAAACTTGCTAACCAAAAATCTTTTTCAACTAGAAGAAATTCAACTTTCAGCCTTCTTCTTTTAAACTCTTTAACTCATTTTCAAATAAAAGGTAAGTCTCGATTTGAAAAGTTTTAATTTCCATGTAAATTCACTAAATCGTTTTTTTTTAGTTTTGAAGTCTTTTAACTTTATGAATTTACATTAAAATTAAAAATTTTCTGATCGAGGTTACTTCACAAAGTTTTATTCATATATTTGTGTATAAAAAAGAAGCTCCAACAATTTTTTAAAAATTTGGCAAGAGTTAAAAAAAGTTGAAAAATTTTCAAATCTATGGGTATTTCAAATTAATATACAAAAATTATATACATTTTATTTTAAAATGAGTTGAAGCGTTTGAAAGAAGATGGTTATCATTTTTTTTTCTAGTTGAAAAAGATTGTTGGTGGATATATACACATTGACAGCATTTGGAAAATCATGGTCTTTCAAAAAACATGTTCACGAACTTTTGGTCGGTAGTCATTGTTTATGTATATGCATGTATGTGTGTGGGTGTGTGCAAATGAGCATGAATGAAAGCATAAATGCTTTCATGTAAACATTAACTTAACACATACATTCCGTCAACGTAGTTTCTGATATCGAATAATAAAGTCTCAGTTGCTGTATATCTTGAAACTGCCATAACTAAACCCATAATTTTAAGAGCATCGCGCCTTGAAACTTGTTTTGTCTACAGACTATGAGCTTTCATTAGCATATGATTTCAAACTATTTGACTGGGAGCCAATTTTCATTAGGGATCTACAGGGTCCTTCCAGTAAATAGCTACGTATAAATTACCTTGTTAATCTTAAGAGTATGTTGAATAAATAAATATCTAAAAATTTGTTGGCATATTCAAATAATTATGAGCGAAATGACTTGATTCTAAAGTGTATGACTAACAAGTAATCTAACTCGATGAATTGAGTCTTTGAAAATGAAATTTTCTTGCAATAACTTAGTTAGTATTGATGCTGATAATTCTTCGGTGTATTGCAACTAATAGTACAGGAGACGATTTCTTATCTTAAAACATTCCATTGTAATTGCTTAATGATTTTTGTATTAATTTAAACATGTTTTTATATCTTAGTTAATTCTCTGAAGATCACAAACTAAATGATTGAAACGTAGAAATATAAATTAATGATTTTACCAAATAAATATAGAATTGTCTACTCAATAAAGGTCATACTTTTTTCATCAAAAAGATATTTTATCAAAAAGTTTTTAGACGATATATATATAACGTATATGAATGCAATTAAAGTGGCTGCGTCACATCGAAGTGATAACAAATCGAATGCTATCTGTAGGCGTTTCAACCGCCATTGCATAAACATATACGCATTTTTATTACAAATTTTATGCGTCAAATATGACAACCGATTAGATTATTTTGTAAAACGTATTACAGTGTCATATTACAATTGACTAAATTTTAACTTCACATTGTATATAAATATATCATATATATTTCTGACATTTAGTTGCTGGGTAGATTGTCAAACCTGATAAATATAAACAGTACAGTGTGACGTTACACAATGTAAGCATTTATATAATAAATACTACATTAAATAACTTTTAAAATAGCATATTTGAGAAATTTGTATTATCAAATAAGTATTGTCAACTAAGGTAGTTGAGATAATGGGGTAATTGTGATAAAAGGTATTTTTATATTAAAATTAACAAAAGTTATGAATTAAACGTTTATTTAAAATACATAAACACTATTCTTTACAATAATCAATTTTATCAGAATTTATCATAGTCAATTATATCAGAAGATTGCTTTTGCATTATTGATGTTATTAATTTTTTACTTTCAAACTTAAAAGGTAACCAATTTTTACATTATACCGTTGTCAGATTTCAAATGATTATCATTATACTTTTTTGTTTACTAATTTCTATCTAAAGTTTTTAACGTGGAAATTATAATAATTGAAAGAAAAACTTTGTGTTTAAGAAAATG
Source organism: Idris sp. 1 HC-2018 (assembly GCA_022817325.1). Classification (NCBI taxonomy): domain Eukaryota; kingdom Metazoa; phylum Arthropoda; class Insecta; order Hymenoptera; family Scelionidae; genus Idris; species Idris sp. 1 HC-2018. Next base: position 4,071 of record JABFPM010000647.1, on the reverse strand, counting down.
CAGGCATTCTAGTAAAAATGTATAGTGGTTTGCCCAGGTGATAACTAGTTCTCTTTAAAAGCTAACTGTGGTAAACCCTGATTTCAGCATAAAAAAAAAATTGTAGGGGACACCTTGAGAGGCCCATCTAAAAGAATATAAAGAAGTCTTTATGGCATTTTCAGGGCATGTAACAGCTTACCTTTCAATTACATTTTAATGCTTAATAAGGGCAACTTCAGGGGCATATCAACACACACACCGAAGTATGCTAAAATTAATAATTTCTTTATAATTTATATATATATATTTTTGTATTTATTAGTGATTGTTTATTTTTATTCCAAATTTTGTTTGAGACATTGTTAAAATTTACATAATAAATTGTAAGCAGGAGATGTAAAACAATCTCAGTTGAGTGGTAGTTCAGTTAAACGTCGTATTTCTAAAGTCTTCCGTGCTCCTGTGGGCTAAATATTGTAATTGATATTCATAAAATCTCAGCATCATGAGACCCGGAGAAAAAAAGTCCAGGTCTGATCAGACCTGATTGTGATTAATTATACACATTTTTTTTAAATTCAGGACTATTCTCAGGTCTGATCAGACCTGGACTTTTTTTTCCCGGGGAGTTCGATTCCCAGCGATATGAACTTTTTATTATTTGACAAAATAATAAATTGCTTTTTCAAGATTAGTTATTATTATTAACATAATTATAACATAAATTTGAATGTTCATTTTTATTTTCTTATAGTTTTTTAATAAAAAAAAGTTTCCGCCTTTATAGACCCTGATAGGGTGAAGTCCCTGAAATTGATCTGGGCGAGCTCTTAAGGGGAATGAATTTGATTTTTACTAGAGCAGGTTATCAGTGTTAAGGCTAAAGCGCGAGTTCTTTGTGATGTGGTATTTTTGTCGTACGTTGCACTTAAATCTTATATCAGGGTGTCATTATATAATTTATTCAAAGTTGACCAAAATATTCACTACAAAATCATTACTTATTTGATCCGTTTCTGTTGTCATAAATACGTCGTGACAGCTGATATGAAAAAGATGTATCGTCAAGTTTTTGTTTATAAAATTAATCGTGCTCATCAGCGATTTTTATGGCATCATAAGGGTGAAATTAAAATATTTTAATTGAACACGGCGACTTTGAAAGTTAGTCATTTCCTATAGGTACAAGGGTTTTAAGAAGAGCTTTATATGTGGAAGACTTATCAACTGGTGCAAAGACAATCGAAGAAGCATGCCAAATCTGTGACGAAGTTATTGAACTTCTAAAATGTGATAGTTTTTCGATTAGACAATGGCCTTCAAATGACCCAAGAATTCTAATGATGTCACAAATCATCTCTTGAATGCAAAATTTGATTTCGACAAAGATTCTAATTTAAAAACCCTTGTTTTGTCGTAGAGTGCATACGAAGATAAAATTTGTAATTCTATGCAGCTTATCTTTTTAAAAACAAAGTTTATTACAAGAAGCATTTTATCCAAAATTGCAAAAATTTTTGTTCCGCTAGATTTGCTTTAACTAGCAATCATGTTCGCTAAAATGACAATGCAAGATATTTGGAAGAGTAAATTTTATTTAGACGAGTCTGTTTCTGAATATATTCACCATAAATCACCTAATTTTACAAAACTACTTAGCTTGTAAGACGATTTAATATTCTATCGTCATCTCAAAATTGACTATTGCCACAAAATTAAGTTTTATGGTTTCAGTGATGCCAGGCAAGAGTGGTTATGAGGCAAGTAATTATATGCGTACAACTGACGAAATCGGTAATTCACAATGTCAATTAATTTGTGCCAAAAAAAGAGACGCTCTAGAGCTTCATTATTAGCGTCTTTATATAAGGAATTTTAAAATACTCTTAAGTAAAGTTTAATATAGCACAAAAAAAAGTATATGGATTGAAATGTTGTTATTATGAGAATATTTATTAATAAAAACAGACAGGATATTACATTTCGTTTTTTTGTTGTTTTTTTTACTTCAAAAAGTGAAATCAGTTGTTAATTTTTTCAAATTACATTTTATTTAGAAAACTGTAATGTCGGTAATATCGTTAATGTCGGTATTAGACATTATCTTAATTATCGCAGTTTTGATATAGTTTTATTAATCATTAAATAAAATGCAATTTTTTTTATAATTCAATATATTTAAATTTTATACTATTGTTAAATTGGGTGTAAAATTTAAAATTGTAATGATTGAATCTATGTAGTTATTCAAAGCATATACGAGAATAAATGAAAAAAAAATCAGTGAAAAATTATTATTTTAATTTTGTTAGACATAATATGATTTATTTTGATATATAGAAAACTGATCTGATGAAAATCATACTTAGTTCATTAAAATTTATAGGTCAATGAATTATAGTAGTATAAATAAAGATATTATTGAGTGTATAAAATCAATTAACAAATTGATCTTTTATCAATAATATTAATTATTATATTACTATTAATGTCTTTTGAACAAAAAATTAAATTTTTTTTAACTTTGGTTCGTAAATAATATATACGCGTGTCTTAGTTTTGTATGTGTACTTCTTTTCTAAACTCGTGACTTTTGCACCAATGCAAAATACAAAGTTTTCATTAGTGTATCGTTAAGAATCAGGGCCATATGATATATTTGTAAACGGTTAATACAAATCTTTCAAGAAATCTACAATATTTTATAAGTAAAATTTGTTTAACAAATAAATGAAATTTATTTCATCAATTGTCAAAAGTTACAGTATTTTTTGGTTTTACAGGTTCTAAAAATGTCTAGTACAAAACGCGTCGACAAGCACCGAGCTATGCAAAAGTTACCAGTGAATACGAGTTCTGATGAAGTTGAAGGTAAAAATGTTTAAAGAATTAAATTCATTAGTACATATAATTAAAAAAATCAGTTTTAAATAATATACTGAATGTGAGTTAACTTAAACTGAAATTACGAAATGAATAAATATTCAATTTCTTATAAAATTGACAGACTAATTAAATTTTAAATTATAATATCAAAATTTTTTTTCTTAAGGTGATATGTCAGTACAATAATGTGTAATGGACACCGATCATTTATCTTCGGAGCGTGAAATTCACATAAAATGAAAATTTGAGGACGTCGATTCCACTTCAAGAGAACAAGAATTTCATGCCTCGAAAACTGATGGTCCCCTTCATTGCACGTGAATACCAAAGTTACTTATCTTTGCTTATCTGTTAACTAAAGAGTGTACTTTAATTTTTTGTTAATAGGTTTTTAATATTTAATTAAATTATATGATTAAATATATATATTAATTTTCGGAAATTATGATATCACAATTTCAACAATCTATCAAGCAATCACTAAAAAATATTTATAATTATATTTTAGGATCTAAAAATGATTCTAAAAATGATTCTAAAAATGAAACTAAAGATGAAGATCATTTTTCAAATTATTCATTAGAAGAAGCACATTCCTCAGACCGACATATTCATACTGATTTAGAGATCGAGGATTCCTTAATAAACAAGCAGTATATTCCATCTAATAACACAGAAGAAAATAGGAGTTCAACTTGCCACGACCAGCTTATGGAAATTGAATTTGAAAGCGATATTTATACAGAGTACGCAGCAAGTACCAATGAAGAAGCAGTCACAATTAATCATTCGAATATTGATTACGATCATTTGGTACCAAGTTTTGTCCTACAAAAAAATGAGAAAAATGAGCTCCTTGGTAAAAATTTATTAGGGCGCACCCTGATGAAAATTAGGGCCCTATGAAGGCATGCCTTGAATCAGAAAATAGATTATGAATGCCTATACAGCCTATATAAAGGCCCCAAAAGGGTATCGTCATAAAGGCGAACCCTAATAGGGTCTTTAAAAGTCCTTTGAAGGTATCGTATACGAGGTACACAAAGGTGTGTAACGCTTCGCCTTCATAACGCCCAAATAGGGGTCAAGAAGGACGATACAAAGGGCATTGAAAGGCAGGCCCGAAAAGACCCTAGTAAAAATGTATAAGGGCTCGCCCTGAATGTGAGTAGTGGCCCATAAAGGCATTACAAGGGACCTGCA